>JAOQMS010043707.1:0-11388 GCA_027563885.1 Erythroxylum longipes
TTGAATAGGAATTGTGATGACATATAAGTAAGATATGTTATGATATAAAAGCATGAAGATGAATTAATAATGGTTAACATGTTTTCATTGGATTATGCCCATGTTATGGTAATAAGCTCACGTGATATGACCTCTGAGTTGGACTCCGAAAACGGGGCCTAACAGTTGTGGTATCAGAGTAAGCAGGAGTTAGACTCCGAAAATGGGGTCCAACAAGTAAATTTTCAATTAAATATTTATTTTTGAAAATTTTAGAATAAGATGTCGGAGTTATTGTAAAGATCATTGTCTCACGGAAATGAGCTTAATGTAGATGAGATTCAACATCCTTGGTATAAGATCAGGGTACATCAAAAGTCTTGGGTATAGCCTTAAGCCAATTAGCTCATCATTGTCGCGACTGGCATATGTAACGATGCTTTAAGAGGAGAACCGGTCGCTTAAGGCTCAATTATAATGAAAAGAAGAAAAGTTAGAACGTAATGAGCAAAAGTTAAAGACCGTACTGAAGAAAAGTCGACCAAGCTTGAAAAATGGTCAAACAAATACTTAGCCTAAATTATGTAAGTAGTAGTGATGATGAGCAGGAGTTTTAGTTTGTACATAAGTTTTTCTGTTAACATTTGCAATTAACATTTAATTACATTTTTAATATAAATTTGCTTCTAATTTTTAATTTTTAATTTTTATTTTTTAATTAATTATAAATAAAAATTACAAACAATAAGATGGATTAAAAATCTAACCATTAATTATAATTAAATGAACAAAATTTTGATGGGATTGTTTAGTAAAAAAATCAAAATTTGTCACCAAACTTTTTTAAAATTATTAAAATTTAAAAATTAATTCAAAAATTTTTAAAAATAAGATTTGGCTATGATTTTAAAATCGTCACCAAAACTTTTTAGTTACGTTCTAGAAACCATCTCAAATAACTTTTACCTACGTTCTAAAAACTGTCGGGAAAACTTAGTCGCCACAAAATTCTAAACGTCGCAAAACATTATTACCTAAAAATTCTATAACGTAGCTAATAACTTTTAGACATAAAAAGAAAGCATCCCAAAATATCTTTGGCAATGATTTGTCTTATCCTCCCCTATCTCCTTTTGCAACCTATTTAAAATCGGAGCGAAATATAATTTGCGACTATTTTGTGAAAACATCACTGATAATATTTTGCTACCGTGATTTTTTTACGATTAATGCGACGAATTTTGTTTGTCGGTAAATGTTTTGGAGACGAATATATGGCTTTTAGGGACGAAAATATTCGCCGCCAAAAGCCCCTTCTATTGTAGTGTTACTACATGCTTTGTGATTGTTATTTCATTATCATAGTTGTCATAAACATTGAGTTGTCCCATAAAACTATGATGGTTAGTTAATTAATAGTTGTGGTCCTGATAAAGTTTTAATCAGAGAAATAAAAATCAAAAGAATTAGTAAGGGTGGTTCAGATAGTCGGAAAAGTCTTCCCGAGAATCATATAATAGACTTTATTTCTATGGTTTTCAACTTTTCAATTGCTTATGAATTAGTATGTTTTACAAATTGTTATGATTTTTAGACAATGGAAAATAATGTTAGTAGTTTCGGCCAAATCGAGAAAGTGCAAATTACCAAATTTTTCGTTGACTTCAAGTTTAAAATTTAAAGTTTTTGACTTAATAAACTCAATTAGAACTTTAAAAAATTCAAAAAATAAAAAGACTAAACGAAAGTTTTAAACCTAATCAAATTGCTTATTTAAAAAAGTTATGAGCAGTCTTCTTCTCCATTGCCAACAAGAGAATTTGACGAATTTGAGTTACACTGCGGCCGTAACTTTACGGAAATGCAAAGCAAGATAGATGTTTAAGTTGCCATGTAAATTTAACATCAACTTAGTTTCTTCTAATTTATATATATATACTTTATGCTTTCTGTTTCTATATTTTTATAATTTAGTTTACTATCCACTGAATATATATTATTTAATTTAATATATTAATTTTTAATAAAAATAATTTAATTTAATTTAATATTGCATATTTAATTAAAATTAATTATTAATGAGAATTATGAATAATTAAAATTTACTTCAATATTTTATTTAATGTTCTTAATTAAAATAAATTAATTTAATTTAATAATTATTAATAAGTATATTTAAATTTAAAATATTTTCAAAATATATAAATTTTAAAAATGTTGATTTAATAATTAAAAAATAAAAATAATTTTAAATTATTTATTTTAATAAATAAAATACTTTTATTATTATTTTATTAATGAATATTATATAAAAGATTAAAATAAATTTGTTTAATAAAATAAATTATCTTAAAATTTATCTGTTATGTAATTATTATGAATGGTAAAAATATAATTATATTGATATTATTATTTAAAAAAGAAACTGAAAAAAATAAAAAAGAAAAATAAAGTAGAGTTAAACGGCGTAAACCCCCGGTGGAAACTCATGCACTGTAAGAGTTTTTTACTTTAAAAAAAATTTCCAGCTAAATCCAAGTCGTACATACTAGCTGGGGGGACTTAATTTGGGTTGCCAGCTGGGGGAAGACAGGACCTGAAACGATACGTCTAATCAACAGGTAAGAATCCTGTTCTTTTTTCTCCCTCCTTCCAGTGTCTGTTAATCTTACGGAAGAAGTTTACCCACCAACCGTTTCTTTTCTGTCAAGGTTAGTAAACTGTTGGACAATGGACGTAGTCAAAAGTCAAAAAGTTGCTCCTTACGGCCATGATTGATCGCGTTGAAGTTGGGCGTTTTGATTTATTCTGCAATGCCTGAATTTCATCGAAACGTAGTCGAAGAGCAAATTTCTGATGAAGTCACTTTACCAAACTATTTTATGTTACTTGTGCCTCCTGCTTTGTGCGGCGGCTGTTCACAGACTATGAATATGATGTACTGTCTTCTAAGTTCGTGCAAAAGATAGATCAAGATATGTAACCTTTAAAATTTCAGCGTTCGGATTTAGGCCCTAAAATTTCTTTACTTTGGAGTAAATTTATCAATATAAAAACAAATTTAAGAATACACCGTCAACTTTTAATTATAACTATAATTGTGTAAAATGTTGAAAAATCATAGTAGGATCCGATCACGAACATAGTGAAATAAAATTTTCATTTAATTTTCTAAAAGTCAAAATAACTATAATTTTATAAAATGATTTACATAAGTTATAATAAAGTAAGAATCATAATTCATATCTTATTTCGAAGTTTGATTTTCTTCTTATTATTTCCCTCAAACTATTTCTAAAATCGGCTCATTTCAGTTATCGTAGCTGTACAAATCCCTAGCTTCTAACAGTATCCACAAAGCATGTTAAAAGAACTACGCAATTATTACAAAGATGGTTAAACAAGGAGTTTGACCTCTTTTGGACCATAAACATATTTATAATAGGTTTTAAATATTTTAGTAATTTAATTGACATTAAATTCTAATTTTAATTAAATTTTAATTAAATATCAATTATGTCCAAATAAAATCCAATTTCTTATATAAATCCTTATTTATTAAATTTATCATATTTAATCATAATGATTCTCAAATTTTATAAGCAAGTCCAACATGATTAAAATATCTTTTCTTTTTTCAACTCGTTCTTTGTGTGTGACTCATCAGGTTCCCAAATATGTTGGAACCGCTATAAATTATAACCCTAAATTATATTTAGGATAAGATAAGTTAAATTCTTTTAATTTATCATTAATTCTCTAATTAAATAATTTATATCTATAAATAATCATGACCATTTAATAGTGATTTTTGACTAACCTTTTTATGCATGATTTTTTGTATAATTCAATCATTTTATTATGCAGTGTTCCAATCAGATATAAAGTATTAAATTAATTTCTACTCTATTTTAAGTCCAATCATGTTAGTTCTCAATCATTGGTAATTGATTCAATTAATGACATTTTTAAATTATTTATAAAGAATCATTTCACCTTGATCAAGAATTTTTCGAGTTAATACAAATCAAGAACAATAGAGCATTCTCTTTAATTACTTTAGGATGATGAATCCTATAATGGTCATTCAACTACTTCATATATTTTATGTTATATCTAATGATTACCGACTAAGTTACCTTGACTAAAATAAGTCATAAGTAGTATCAAAATATAACAATCTTTATATAAGATAACTTTGGAGATCTCAGGTCAAAAGATACAATCATTACAATGAGAATTTTCATAAACATGTAAGTAATTTTCCAAACGGAGTTTTCATATAGGGTTAGTTTAGTAAACTTGTTCTCTAACAAACTGCTAAGTATTTGTCGAATTATCTCCATTTTTTAGTCTATAGGATCGAATACTTCTTTCATAAAGAAGAAATATAACGTATGCTAATCTTTTATACTTTATTAATATCCAATCTCAATAAAACAATGACTAGGAATAATTTAGGTATAATATATAAATGTAATATAAATCTCATAATTCTCATCATATTTTTTATTTGCAACATATATTTATTTTTTGGATTTTATCATATACATCTAAATATGTATTTGATAAAGAATGCCTTTAAATAGTTATACTATTAAACTACAATCAACCGGCTAGATGTATGAAATAAACCAACATAAAAGAAATGATGAATTGGCACATATGGAAATTAACTATTATTAGGCTTATTTTCATAACTATTTGAATGAGATATATTTCTAAAAAAAGGTTAATTGTAAAAAAGAAATCTTAAATTTTATTTAATTCTTTACAATACTAACCCAAATTTAAAAAAGTAGCACTAAAATACTTCAATTTTTAATTTTTTACAAAAAAAGCTTGATTTTAAATTCTCTTTTATCTAATGTGGCGAGCCACGTCAAATTAATGTTTTTACCATGTGATTGTCACATATTCTATTTTTTCATGTAATTATTTTATTATTTAATAAATTTAAAAATTAAAAACTCACTCCTCTTTTCTTCTTTTCCTAATGCTTATTGTCTATTCTTCTTCTCTTTTCATTCTCCTTTAAATGATTTAGATAAATCCCAATTTCTTGATCCATGACTAAGTCTTTAGAGCTTGAAAAGTTTAAATTTTTCCAGCAAATGAAGCAATTCAACAATATCCCATTTACTAAAACACATCCTAGGATAACTCCTCACTTAATTTGAATACCGAGTACAAACCTCTGGAAAAAGTTTATACATGTTATTTTCAACTTTTATTAGACTATCCTATTTGCTAATAATAAGGATGTTCAATGATTCCCAATGTTGCAGGTGATAGGTTTTGTTCTTCAACTCACAAATCATATTGTAAGAGAAAGTACTGACTTCTCGGAAAAGGCTTGCCTTATTGGTTTGGTAAGCTATAGATGCATTTACGTTGTATCCCATATATTTTTCTATTCTAGAGAATTTTTTGTTACATTTATTTATGGAAACGGTCTGATAAAGTTATGTAGTTAGTGTAGGATCAACTAAAAATTGTGTCCCATTATAGGAGATGCTTTCTCTTATGAGTCTCACTAGTTTATTTACTTAGTTTTTCCATCCATTTCTTTTCTATTTTTACAACATTGTTCCAGTTTATGTAAGGACATGTATTCAATTTTAAAGGCTGACTTTTCACTTTTAACTCTATGATTTTGTATGTTTGTAATTCTACATTCGCCTTCTCGGTATCTTTACCCACCCCACCACTACAACAAAATATAGAGTTTAATGACACAAAAGATGGAGTTTTTAGATTTTTTTGACATCTTAAAAATAATTTTAAATGCTTTATAAAGTATTAAAAAAAATAAATGTCACAAAAACTATTGTCGATGGCTTTCTTATACACATAAATACGTGAAAAAAACATAGATTTTTTACACATCTAAGCTTCGAAAAAACATAGATTTTTTACACGTCTAAGCATCGAAAATCTAAGTGTCAAAAATCCATTTACACAAATGTGTCGAAAATATATATTTTCGACAGTTTTTTTAGGCACATAAATACTATTTTAGACGCTTTGTATAAATTTTTAGATGCTTTTTTTGTCGATATTTTTCACTTTTAAATAATTTTTTACGTCGAAAAATTCTACCATTTTTTAGTAAAATAATAAGCTTACAATTTACTTTTTGCATCTTTTTTAAGATCACTCACATTATTATAATAAATTTATTATTATTATAATAAATTTTAATAAATTATATGATTTGATGGAAAATTACAATGTCAAACTTCTGGATTACCTAAGAAAGCAAAACGAAGTGAATCATATTTGACAAAATCGTGCCATATAACTTGCCCAGAACATCAAGACTGCATATAAGCGTATAAAGCAACAACAGTTACTTTCAAGAAGAGAATATCAGTTGATAAGCCAGAGATTCATCATCAACAACAGTTACTTTCAAGAAGAGAATAAAAATGACACTTGCCAACCACTTTTTAGCTCTGCCATCCCACACCTTACCGCTATTTGGATAAACAACTATCAACTTTTTAGTCAACTATTGCAAAGTGAAAACTATTCAATAACAAGTTTTTGAATATTGACTTTTTTTATTTGCAAAAAAATAGTTCAGTTTGACTTTTTTTTTTGCCTAATCTTTCATCTATAGTGCCTGTTCACTATATAAAGAAAATGGTGTTTGAGGTATAAGCAACATTAGCAAACTCCTAAACCATTGTAACAAAAGTTGGTTGGTCGCAGAAGGCGTTTCTCTGTAATGGTCTGAGACTCCGTAGTCCCAGCCCTACATATTTTTAAAAGGAAAATTAACTTGACTAAGATATGCAACTTATGACAACTTTCAACGACACCAATTCTACCCTTTGCTTCAATTCAATCCATTCATCAAAGCTAAAAGTGGACAGTGAAAACCTGTCATGCCTTGAATTGGATCAGAATCGGATAATGTATTTGTTCGTCAGACATTTGTGCTTACACTGTACAACTGCAAGCAGTGACACCATCCTGTGCCTAAGATTATCCTCTTTGATATAGATCTCACTCCGTGAGCCTGATGCACATAATGTTGCCATGCGACATGCTCATATCACCTTCTTCATGCTGTCAGTTGAATTGAATTCTAGTCTTGGTCATTGGCATCTTCATTGTAGCTGTCGTATTCTTCAAGATATGTTCCCTCTGCTTCGTGCTGCTGTGTTGGAGTATAGCAATTTGTCAATTCATCTACCATAAATGTTTTCTCTCATGCAACTCACACAATGTTACTTAACAATGGAGAAGGTAAGTCCAATTGCATACAGAGCAAAGGCTTAAGTGGAGGATCATTGTTTTGCATGTAATACCATAAGTGACCCTAATCCCTAGAAAAAGGATCCGTATGAAGCACTGCATACAATTGTTAGATTACTAGCTCACAATCATCCACATAAAGTTTCAAAATGCGAATATATTAACGATTTAAAAGTAGCTTTGAGTTAAAATTATTGTCCAAACAAAAAGATTAATGCAATATGTTGTCATGCTCATATGCAACAATCTACATGGTTCATGCTTCAAAGATTGCAAGAGTTCATTTTCATTTACCTCTTCATCATCACCATCAGAAAGAGAGGAATCATCCAACATAAAGTATTTATCTAAATAAATCGTCTCTTCCTGAAATAAAAATTAAGTAAACAAACAGCATAGCTTATGCAATTTTCAATCATAATGGAATACACGACAAAAAGCAATGGAATACCTGTTCAAGACTCCTTTTCATCGTATCCATGAGATACTCAACAAGGTTAATGTGATTCATTATAACAACAGCAGTTTCATTTGAAGCTTCACACTTATAACCAGTTAGTTTTGGACCGATTCCTCGAGGAAATGCCCTGATGTAGTCATCTTCATTCAGTGTGGTTCTTCCATCTACATATTCATCCATAATGGTTCACCAATCTGGTCCATTCTAATCAACTCCTCCATTGCTGCGACTGCAAGCTCAATTATCATAGGCATTCAAAACGCAAAGAAGATAAAAATTTATTAGACACAAAAAACAGAAACGAAAAGGAAATCAACTCTATGATGCAGATAATTGGCAACGTAAAAGAGAAAAAGGGATTATAAAGATATCAGAAAGTAGAAACTAATAACAAGTAGTCATAAACAAAAATTCTAATGAGTAACTCAGCAATCAAAGTAGAGATTCTAGAGAAGATTCGGGAAGCTTACTGTGTTCGAGAAAGTATTACTTCAAAATGGAGGGATTGACGAGGTTAGGGTTTTTTAATTTTTTGGAGAATCTACCAGTGGTGATCTCCGATAACTAGTCTTCCTCCTTGAAATCAAAGATTTTGGGATTGTTCTTTATTGGAAGATGGTGGCGGCAATCGAATTCTAAGCAATAATACAAATTCAAAACTATTCGATGAATAGAATTTGATTTCAGAAATGGGGAGCTGAGAGCTGACCCTGGCGGATGGACTTAGAGAAAAGGGGTAAAGTAATATAATCAAAATCATTGAATATTACTGGTGCCTTGATTTTATGCGCTTCATTGGAGCATGGAAACGAGTTCTCATCGTATTATTAGGTATACCTATAGATAATGGAAGAGGAATCTAGGGTTTTAAATGGGTTTAAGCTAAGGAATTCTCTATATCAATCCTAGGAGAAGATTGGTAGAGCGTTTGTTATTCAGGGTTAGCGAGAGAGAGAGAGATGGCTTATGTCGTTCACGTTTTTTGAAAGTTTGCCGAGAAGAGAGTGAGTCGAAGGAGGGGGATAAAAGGGTGTACGGTCGTTGGGGTTTTTAAGTAAATTGATAAATCTAGAAGCTCGTAACGTGCTAGAACTTAAAACCGGAGTTAATATACAACTGATATCACAAGGTCTCATAAATGATCGTGTCTTCTCCTGCACTCTTTGAAGAGTACGAACTCATGAGCGTGTGAACTCGCATGTGTGAACCCTTGTGTGTGTGTGCGTTGAAGACGGAAAAAGAGAGATTATATTTGCATGGGAATAGGATGAGTGATGAGTCGTAAAGTGCTCCTCTATCCTCTACGTTAATGTATTAAAAAATTAATGGAATAAATCTATAAAAAATGCAATTACTTTTAGAAGCTTTAGACTCTTTTTTAATATATTTTTAAACAAATTTTATGGTCTTAAATAAATATCTAAAAACTCCACCTATCTTTAGTTTATTTAAGACAATTATTAGATGCGTCTAGGCATAAGCGTCTAAAAATTCCTTATTTTGGTATTGTGCACACATTCACGGATACCTAAATAATTAAACTCTCCACTTTATACCTACAGACCAATGAGGGATAAAACTACCTTTGCCAATCTTCTACATTTATGTATGTAATACATATAATGCTTTCCCTATTATATGAAACAGAGAAGAAAGAAGTTTGTTTTTAATATGTGATCATAAGAATCATAAAACTGTTGGTTTATGGCTTATAGCTAATCGGATGGTTGTAGTTTAGGGACAAAATAATTTAAAAGCATTCTTTATCTTATACATATTTAGATGTATATGAAAGAGTTTATGGGATAAATATACTTCACAAATGAAATTATGATGAAATTATAATTATAAGATTCATATTGTTTTTGTGTATTATCTATAAATTGTTCATATTCGCGGTTTTATTAAGAGTACACATTAGTAGAACGTAAAAACATTAGTAAGCATTATGTTTTTTCTTAAGAAGGAAGTAGTTGATCTCATAGACCAAAGTATAGAGATCTTTAAACAAA
Organism: Erythroxylum longipes; assembly: GCA_027563885.1. Classification (NCBI taxonomy): domain Eukaryota; kingdom Viridiplantae; phylum Streptophyta; class Magnoliopsida; order Malpighiales; family Erythroxylaceae; genus Erythroxylum; species Erythroxylum longipes. The sequence goes on from JAOQMS010043707.1 coordinate 9,718, forward strand.
CACGTGGTTGCTTGTTAGAGAACAAGTTCACTGAGCTAACCTCATATGAGAATTCTATTTGGAACATTAATTGTATGTCTATGAAAATTTTCATTATGATGATTATATAAATAATCTTTTGACTTGAGATCTCCGAAGTTATCTTGTTTAGGGATTGTTATGTTTTTATACTAGTTATGACCTATCCTAATAAAAGATAACTTAATTGGTAGTCATTAAATATATCATGAACTATATGGAGGTAATTGAATGATCAATATAAGATTCATCACCCTAAAGTAATTAGAGAGAATATTCTGTTGTTCTCGATTAGTATTGATCTAGGAAATACTTGGTTAAGGTGAAAAGATGCTTTATAAAATAGTTTACAAATATCATTAATTGAATCAATAACTAATGGTGGAGAACAAATATGAATGGACTCAAAATAGAGTAGACATTAATTTCATGCTCTATATCTAATCAAAACATTGTATGATGAAAATATTAAATTATACATAAAACCATATGTAAAAAGGATAGTTAAAATTACTTTCACCTTCCTAAATATTTGAGTGGTTATGATGTGTTGCTAAATGTCAATCTTGATCTGTGAATATAAATTTTTTATTAGAGGATTAAAGATAAATTAAAGGAGTTTAATTTATATAATCCTAAATATAATTTAGGGTTATAATTTATTCATTGTTAATATATTTAGGAACTTAACGGGTCATAAACATAGGACGAGTTGAAAAGAAAATAGATATTTTAATCAAGTTGGATATGATTATAAAGTTTGAAAAACTTTATGATTAAATACGTGAAATCTAATAAACAAGGATCAATAAGAGATATAGGATCTTATTTGCACATAATAATTAGAAATATTTGCAATTCTAATTAAAATTTAATTGAAATCAGAATTTAATTATTAAATTACTAAAATGTTTAAAACCTATTATAAATAAACTTAAGCTCTAAGGGAACCATTACTCCTTGCCTAACCCTTTTTATCGCTATTATAGAGTTTTCTTAACACATTTTGTAGATATCATTAGAGTCGGGACACTTGTGTGACTACGATGGTTAAGATGAGCCTATTTTAGAAATAATTTGAGAGATACAACAAGAATATGATCAAGCTTCAAAATAAGATATAAATTATGATTCATGCTTTATTATGATTTATAAGTTAGTTATTTTATATAACTTTAAATGATCTTGGCTTTTAAAAAATAAAATTAAAAAATTTTCATAATTATTTTTCTGCTGCATGATTAAATCCTAACCCAAATTTTCAACAGTAGTATTAGAGTCCTCTTTTAATTATGTAATTTAATTAAATATGTTTGATTGTTATGGGACAAAATATAAAAATTGAAATTTAGAAAACCTAAAAATCACAGTTAGATTGGATTATTTTTAGTATAAATAAGTTAAGATTAAAAGTTTTGAACCTAATTTCAATTTAGATTGAATTATTCATATGATTAAAAATTGTTTAAAAGTTAAACAGATATATGAAATTAGTTTTAATAATCACAAAACATCCAATAAAACCCAACATACACGTTGGTCTTTGGCCGATAAGATAGCTACTATAAAATTTTTGTAGCTACGGCTAGGGCTGTTGAAACGTGATCACGTGTGTCAACCATGTTTTCTAATAAATATTTTATAAATCTAAGT
>JAOQMS010043708.1:0-11385 GCA_027563885.1 Erythroxylum longipes
CAATCCATAAATTATTCCTCTAACAATACCCGAATTCATTCAAGTCATATTTACTAAAAAAATTTCAGGGTCTAACAATTTACACTTAGCGATTAATGATATGAAAATGCTTAAAATACTCACTTTAATTCATATATGATTTTAGGTACAATTTTGAAGCAAAAAAAATTAAATTGAGTCGAAAGCACTACATTCAGGTCATTTTCTGAAGATTAATTTTCACTTTTATTTATAGAGCAAGAAGAAGAAAATTAAAAGACAAGAAAATTAAGATGATGAAATATAGCTCACGACTACTATGCATGAAAATTTCATGTTTTTGCCATACAACAACAAATTTAATATAGCAGTAAAAAGGAAGTGTGGAGACAACAAAAGAGGAAGAGAAGCAAAATGATAGTGAAGTATGAAGAAAACACATTTTGTGTTTCACACAAACGTCTTGTGAAAATGTAGACAAGGTTTGCATTTTATGCGGACGTGTTGTAGAAATGATAGTAAGGGTTAAGTTACATAAATAGTATGCGTGGAACAAAAACATAATTCTACAAATTAGCTATAGTAGCAAGGAGTGGTGTGAAATAGAGAGCTGGGAGGTGGTAGAAAGAAAAACGTGAACAGGAGGGTGGTCCAAGGAGTTAATTCGTCACATTGTGGAATAGTGAAAAGAGAGTTGTGAGCGAGAAACAAAAAGAGAAGAAGGAGATGTGAACAGGAGGGTTGTCCATTGATATTAAATTGTCAAATCAGTGAATAGTGGAGAGAAAGTAGCTTGCAACAGTGAGAAGAGAACCGAAGGGGGTTTCGGTTGCGGTAATTTTATAGGGTTGAAGCATTTTCTTGGGAGACCCATAAAATGGCTAAGTTCCCGACCCATACCAAATCCCTACCAAAGAACCAGATCCCTACCAAATTCCCCAATTTTCTCATTTTCGCATGTTTTTTAATTTATTTTCAATAGGTTTGTTTTATTTTTTTTCTTATTAAATCCAAAACCCCCCATTACCTAAACCTCAATTAATTTTATTTCATAAGCTAATCGAACACTCCCTGTGGGATTGACCTAGACTCACCACTGCTACATTACTAATCTAGTTATTTTATTTTGACTAGTGTTACGACACGCCGATAGATGTGTCGATAGTTTATTAGAGTGCTTCATATCTAATTAAGGTTTTGGACAATTTATGAATTGAGAGATTGCAAATTCCATAATTTGATTAGGGATTTAGGCTTTAATGGTTATAACTTGAGAGAGAGTAATCAGAGCTAGGATAGTTTAGAATTGACACTCCATTGACACATAATCGGCTAAGTTAGCATTAATGATAAGTAAAATCATATTTCTCATAAACTGGTAAATTCCTTAGGTTGATTTATATTGTGATTGCAAATTGCTCACTTGTTAATACTTTTTTGTTTAATTTCTGATTTGATTAGTTGAACTCAATTCTCGTAATTAATTTCTTTTGAATCTTTTATTTTTAGTTTTATAGTTTTCTAGCCTTACATTTTAGAATTAGATTACTCTCATTCCTCGTGGGATTGATACCTTTAATACTACGCTACGAACCATACGCTTGCGAAATATTGAGGCTATAAGATTAGAACCTACCCCAATCAACTAGTGAGTATGATTCTTTAGAAAACGATTCAAGTATAGTGCTTTTGACTCAATTTAGCTTCTTTGCTTCTGAATTCTGCCTAAAACTACATATAAGTCAAAGTGAGTATCTTAAGCATTTTCATAGAAATAATCATTAAGTGTTATAAAATAAATTCATAATCAATTAACCATATATCACACCAAAGGCATTCTTACTTGGGAGAAATATTGGTGATAACATACTCATGATACACTAGTTGGTAGGGGAGTACAAATTTGGTAAAAAGATTCAAAGCTACATGCTAAAGATTGACTTTTTCAAATCCTATGACACTATTAGCTACCATTATTTATGAGAGTGTTTGGAAGCTATCTATTTGCTATTAACATTCAGGAATTAGCTCGTACAATGTTTCCAATCCACTTCCTTTAGTATTTTGGTGAATGGTATCCCAGCTCCATCTTTTAACACTATTCGAGGCATTAGAAAAGTGGAACCCCTGTCCCTATATCTATTCTCTTTAGCAATGAAAGGTATTTCTAGGCTTAGCTGCAGAGTTATTGATTATAATGGGAGGTTTCAGTAACATCACAAATGTGGCCCGTTAAGTTATCCCATTTGATATATGCAGATGACTTAATTCTTCTTGGAAAATTCAATGATTATTTAATCCGAATGTTATTGAATATGTTGCAGGTTTTCACGAATTGGTCTAGACTCGTTGTGAATGTGGAGAAAATTTGATTGTATCTCTCCATAGACGTTCACAATCAAGAACAAATCAGGCGTATGGTTAGTTTTTCCCTACAATCTCTTCCATAGAAATATTTGGGAGTAGCTTTTAATCCAATAAATCTAAGTTTTTTATTTTGATTCCTTTGATTAAGAAACTCAAAGTAAGAATTAATGCCTAACAACATAAGTTTCTATCCAGTGCAGCAAGAGTGTTGGACCCCGTTTCCGGAGCCCAACTATCTGAAAGTCATCAAATGTGAGCGTGTGTATTACCCTGTTGGGTTATTTCCATGAACTCTCATTATCCATCATCGGTTCATCTTCATTCTTATAACATCCCAAAAGTTTCCTATTATATAGATCAAGATATGCTTAAAAGCTAAAGTATGCTCATAACTCAGTCATGCTCCTCCAATCGATTCCCTCACTTTCTTTCTATTAATATTTTTCAAATCAACACAGAAGGCTACCAATTTTTTTAGAGGGATAGAAAAATGGGTTAGGAAGCTATTGGTTCAATAATCACTCCATTTGGAGGTCGTACGATGAAGTTATTGCCAAAAGAGTCAACCACCATTATGTCCTTAATCATATTGTACCTATCTTGGGACAATTAGCATAACTTTCACTAGAGATATCTAATTATGGTTGTTTTAAGATAGTTTTCAAAAGGGATTCGAGATCTACAACTTTCATGAAGACGTTAAAGAAACATTTTGCCATCTAAAGGGCCAACATCGCTTTATCTAGTGCCTATGCTTCGCCTAACGCTTTGTCTAGTGCTTCGTTTGGTGCTTTGTTTGACGCTTCATCTGGTGATTCATCTAGTGCTTCATCTAGTGCCTATACTTTGTCTAAGGCTTGGTCTGGTGATACATCTAGTGCTTCATCTGGTGATTCGTTTGGTGTTTCATCTAACGCTTCATCTGGTGATTCGTCCAGTATCTATGCTTTGTTTAATGGACATATCTTTTACGTCTGAAGTCCAAAAATTTTCAAACTTTATATCATTGGAAATCTGAGGAAAAGATCTACAACTTCTAATAAGACAACTTTGTCTAATTCAACCTAAATCAATACAGATTTGCCCTAGAAGTCAGAACACAAAATTTTACCATTATGAATGCTTGAAAATGTAATCTACAAACTTTGAGAGTCACGAGGAAAAATACAATCATATTTCATTATCATTGAAAGATAAGAGTTTTACAAAGCTTTAATGGGCATTTCAAGCCACAATATGTCATAGTCAAAAAATACATAATTTACACAAAGTAAAATTGCTCAAAATGTAACTAAAGCCTTGTTTTACAAAAACTAACTTAAAATACAAAATAAGCAAAATCTGGAGTAATGCCCTTATGGTCGATCACTCGATCTCTTGCTCATAACTTGAAGATGAGACGGAATAGGGGGTGAGCTTAAAACTCATGGGTAATAATTTTAAAACCGGTAACAAGCAAAACCATTGTAAAATTCACAATGCATCATGAAACACATATTTCCAAATTCTTAATTTATCAAACACTTTATAAGCAACCCAAATCATGCATTCAATAAACTTGTTAACACATAAGCACATCACAATAGTTTGGGAGGTCCATAAACAAAATGAGCTAACACATTCCCATGAAATGGCCTTGTGTAGTCATGAACAGAACGAACTAACACAATCCTACATAGTGGTTTTTGCGTAGTTGTAAACTTGAGGGAGTCCCTGAAGGAGCTCCATGCCACTTGCAGGTAGGCGGGAGAAGCCTTTAATCAAAGTGCACTTGACATATAGAATGGAACAGACCAAACCTACATAACATGTATTTCATAACTTGTAAACTTGTTGCCCAAAATGTCACTTTTCCAAAACATGATTTCATAAACATAATAATCTATTTATTTAAAAAATATTCATTTTCGCATTCTTTGCATAAATCATCCACACAATATTCACATACAAAACACATAGCACCTTCTTAAAGCATTCAAAGAGCAATAAATACACATTTATAATACAATTAAAAAACTTTTACTTTCTTGATTTGTAAGAAACATTAATGACTTATTATTCAATTATAAAAATGTAACCCACCTTGAATTCCTTGCTTAACAGTTGCTCAAAGATGCCTCTCTTCTTGGTACTCTTGCCTCTCCTCTTCATTTCCTTCAATATTGGCAAAAAACCCAACTCAATAGGACTTCCAATTGAGAACTCAAAGGAATATACACTAAAATTGATCCTAGAATACTTAAACCCATACATTTCTTAAGCTTCATAAATCAAAACCCTTTCAAAAATTCAAAAGTTTAAACTTAAACTTACCTTGAATCTTCACCAATTATTGAGTCTCTTGGCTCAAATGGAAGCTCTAATCTTCCTTTTTCTTTTTTCCCTTGTTGAACAACTTCAAAATCACTCTTTAAAACTAAGAAAAGATGAAACCGTAACTTGCTTCTTCCTTTTCTCTCTAATGGCCGAAACTCTCTCACTTCTCTTCTCTTTCACGTTTTTTCCTTCTTCTTTCTCTTCAAATCATGTTTTTGTTCATTTAAGGCATACGACACACTTTTCCCTCTTCCAATTCTACCCTTAATGAGCCCAAAAAGTCTATTTTATCCTTTCTTATAAGCTTATGCTCTTTTAACCTTAAGCGATCTTCCAAAAATACCTTTCAACCTCCTTACTACTTTAATACAACTAAACCATATAATAAAAATCATACTAACATTAATATAATAATTAACTCCAAAAACTTAATTTATCAAAACCCCATAATTCATTCAAATCATGCTTAAATAATTAAAGAAATTCGGGGCCAACATTTCTCCCCCTTTTAAAAGAATGTTGTCCTCGAAATTCTTACTTGAGTCATCGAAGATGTGTGGATACTTCTTCTTCATGGCTTCCATGGGCTCCCGTGTGGCCTCTTCCATAGAATGGTTTCTTCATAGGACTTTGACTAGCTGAACTGTCTTGTTCTTGAGGACCTTTTCCTTAGTATCCAAAATCCCCAGTGGAGTCTCCTCATAAGTCAGATCATCTCTCAACTGGACGCCAGTGGTCTAAATGATGTGAGAGGGATCCGATCTATACCTCCTCAACATGGAAATATGGAAGACATCATGTATCTGTGATAATTCTGATGGTAGTGACAACTTACAGGCTAGCGGTCTAATTCTCTTAAGAATCTCGTAAGGACCCACATATCTTGGACTCAACTTATCCTTCTTTCCAAACCTCATGACTCCTTTCTAAGGAGATGTCTTAAGGAACACTTTCTCACCTACTTCATACTCCATTTTCTTCCGATGTGCATTAGTATAGCTTTTCATTCTATCTTATATTACTTTAAGCCTTTGGTTAATTAAATTGACCTTGTCAACTGTCATTTGAAGTAACCTCGGTCCCACTAATCTCCTTTCTCCTTCTTCATCCCAGCATATAGGAGTTCTACATCTCCTCCCATATAGTGCTTCATAAGGAGCCATCTGAATGCTCGAATAGTACGAATTATTGTAAACAAATTCAACCAATGACAAATGGTCATCCCAAGCTCCGTCGAAATCCATCACACATGTCCTGAGCATTCCCTCAAGGGTCCGAATGGTCCTCTCAGATTGACCATCTGTTTGGGGGTGAAAAGCAGTGCTAAAATTCAACTTGGGTCCCAGAGCCTCCTGTAAGCTTCCCCAGATTCTCGAAGTAAATTGAGGATCTCTATCTAGAATCCCATGCAATCTCACTATCTCATCAATATACCTCTTAGCTAGTACATGCAGAGAATCAGTCTGTTTAATTACCAGAAAATGGGTTGACTTTGTCAAACGATCAACAATAACCCATATAGCATCATGCTTCCTACTGGTTTTGGGCAAACCCATCAGAAAATCCATAGTCAATCTTTGCCACTTCCACTCAGGAATAGACAATGGCCTTAACTTGTCTGAAGGTGATTGGTGTTCAGCCTTGACTTGCTGACACACTAGACACTTACTTGCATATTCTGCTACATCTCTCGTCATGCCTTTCCACCAGAAATGCTCTTTCAAATCTTTGTACATTCTGGTGCTACCTGTGTGTATAGCATAAGGCGCATTATGTGCCTCGTCGAGTATCTCATCCTTTACCTCCTGGACATTTGGAATACAAAGTCGGTTGTAGGTAACCATAAGTCCATCATCCTTCACTACCACTTCAGATTTCTTACCATTCTGAATTTCTTCTTAGAGTTTGTTCGATTCTGCATCTTGTGCTTGCAACTCTTTAACTTTCTCCCTGAGTATCGGTCTCACTCTGAATTTTGTCATAAAGCAATCAGGCTCTTCCTATGTCAAACTTATCTTCAGCTTAGCCATCTCTGTCAATAACAACAAATAAACTGTCTAAACATAGGCTATAGAGGATTTCCTACTCAAGGCATCCACCACTGCATTCACCTTTCCTAGTTGTTATTCAATCAACAAGTCATAATCCTTAAGCAACTCTAACCAACTTCTCTGTCTCAAATTTAATTCTTTCTGGCTCAATAAGTACTTGAGGCTTTTATGATCTGTAAAAATGCTTGTTTGAACTCTATACAAATAATGTCTCCAAATCTTCAGGGCAAAAATTACTGCTGTCAATTCTAAATCATAGGTTGGATATTTCAACTCATACGACTTCAATTGCCGAGAGGCATAAGCTATTACTTTGTCTCTCTGCATCAACACACACCCAAACCCTTCCTTGAAGCATCATTGTAAACTGTATAACCCTCATCTCCCATAGGCAAAGTCAGAATTGGAGCACTTTTCAACCTGTGCTTAAGCTCCGCAAAGCTTTTCTAACATTCATCACTCTAGATAAACCTCTGATTTTTCCTTAATAACTTAGTCATTAGAGCAGCTATCATGGAGAATCCTTCAACAAACCTCCTATAATATCCTACTAGACCCAAAAATCTCCTGACTTCTGCAACTATCTTTGGTGCATGCCACTTCACCACTGCTTCAATTTTCCTCTGATCAACATGTACCCCATCCTTCGAGATCACATGCCCAAGAAAGATCACCTCAGGAAGCCAAATTCACATTTGCTGAATTTGGCATAAAGTTCCCTCTCCACAGTGTTTACAACACTATCCAGAGATGTTTTTCATGTTCCTCCTCGTTCTTAGAATAAACCAGAATGTCATCGATAAACAATATGACAAACTAATCTAGATACTCCTTAAAGACCTTATTCATAAGATCCATGAATGCAGCCGGAGCATTAGTCAATCCAAATGGCATGACTAGGAACTCATAATGCCCATAACGAGTCCTAAAAGCTGTCTTGTTCACATTAGACTCTCTTATTCTGAGTTAATGATAGCCTGGCCTGAGATCAATTTTGGAGAAGACCTTTGCTCCTCGAAACTGGTCAAATAGATCATCGATTTGTGGAAGAGGATACTTGTTTTTAATGGTCACCTTGTTGATTCTCTGATAATCAATACACATATGCCATATCCCATCCTTCTTTTTAACAAATAGAACAAGTGCTCCCTATGGTGACGAACTTGGCCTTATATACCCCTTCTCTAATAGCTCTTCCAACTGTTCCTTGAGCTCCTTCAATTCAGCTAGAGCCATTCTATACGGTGGTATAGAAATGGATGCGATACTGGGAATCAAGTCGATGGCAAACTCAATTTCCCTCACCAGTGGCAAACTAGGTAAGTTTTCTGTAAACACGTTAGGAAATTCCCTCATAATTAGAAAATCTTCTAACTTCCTTTCATTTACATTAGTATCCACGACATGAGCTAAGAAAGCTTCACACCCCTTTTTCATCATCCTGTCAGCTAACAAAGCTTAAATCATTCTAGGTGATGGCATTTTTCTGTCTCCTCTAAAAGTCACCTTCTCTCCATTGCCAAAGTCAAACTCTACCTCTTTGAGACTACAGTCTAACTTTTCACAATATTTCTCTATGGCATCCATACCCAGTGTAACATCTAGACCCTTTAGCTCTAGCGGAAATAAGTCTACTACTAGTAACTTGAAGCACTCTCCTTTATGAAACTTCCTACAATGCTCACATTGAGGGTTCGTGTACCTACTCGTCTCCACCCTGCTATTGCCTCCTACAGTTGAGGTTTGCACTAAAGCTACCCTTGATTTCTTGTTCTTAGTAGAGGCGCTACTCCCTACCTCACTTTGAGTGTGGAAACTCCTTGTACTCCTCTCAAGTATTGGAGCACTCATTCCCTTCTTGGAAGACTGCTCCCAGTTCTTCCTCTTCTTATTCACTTCATACTTGATATTCTCCAGTTTCTCGGCCTGAAGTGCAGCATCTACCAACTGCTGGTAGTCACAAAAGTTATGGATCAACACCTTCTCCTTGATACCCAAATGAAGTCCTCCCTCAAACTTGCAGCATTTGTCCTCCTCATTCGCCACAATAGTGGCCGCATATCGGGAAAGTTAAGTGAACTTCAGCTCATACTCACTCACACTCATGTCCCTCTGTGTGAGATTCAGAAATTCTCTGGCCTTCTCTTGTACATAAAACCTGGAGAGGTATTTCTTCCTGAACACTTCCACAAAATATGTCCATGATAACACCGGAGGCATAGCCTAACTATAGGGCACTGATTCCCATCAATGCAGTGCATCCCTTTACAGCAAGCTTACTGTAAAATCCAAATTCCCTTCATCAGAGCACTTCATCTGAAGTAGGACTCTCTCGGTCCTCTTCAACCATGCTTCAGCCTCTTCTGGATTCGTAGTACCATTAAAATCTACAGCTCCATACTTACGGAGCTTATCATACTGCCCATTCCTCTCCACTGGAGCTGGCATCGAAAATTGTGACCCTTGGCCCATGGCATATGTGAAAGCCTGAGCAAAGGCTTGAAAGAACTGTGGATCCATATTCGGCATAAAAGGAGGCGCTGGCATTTCATGCTGCACACTAGGTGCCTCAGAATCAAGAGCAGAGTGTGTCCCTGCATCTTACGGGACATACGATTCATCCGTACTTCCTCGGTGAGAGCCAGATCGAGTCAGAGCTCCTTGAGTTCTTTTTCAAGGTGGCATATTCACTCCTTCAACTGAAAACATTTTAAAAAACCTTTTAGTTCATGCTTCAAAAAAACAATTTCAAATCATGTAAAACAATACAAAACAATGCATCAGGTTCATTTAAAAACAATGCATGTTCAATTCATATTTTAAAAACTACTCACACAAAGCCTAGGATATTCCTAAACCCAGTCCCCATCCTGGACCTATACCTAGTCGCTCTGATACCATAAGATGCTGGACTCTGTTTCTGGAGCCCAACTATCAAAAAGTCATCAAACGTGAGCATGTGTATTACCCAGTACATGAACTCTCATTAGCCATCATCAGTTCATCTTCATTCTTATAACATCCCAAAAGTTTCCTATTATACAGATCAAGATATGCTTAAAAGTCAAAGTATGCTAATAACTCAGTCATGCTCCTCCAATCGATTCCCTCACTTTATTTCCATTAATCTTTTTCAAATCAACACTAAATGACACCAATTGTTTATAGAGGGATAGAAAAATGGGTTAGGAATATATTGGTTCAATAATCACTCCATTTGGAGGTCGGACGATGAAGTTATTGCCAAAAGAGTCAACCACTATAATGTCCTTAATCATATTGTACCTATCTTGGGATAATTCGCATAACTTTCAATAGAGATATCAGATTGTAGTTTTTTTAAGACTTTTTTGAAATGAGCTTCAAGATCTACAACTTTCATGAAGACCTTAAATAAAAATTTGCCCATCTAGAGGATCAAAATTGCTTTGTCTAGTGCCTATGCTTCGTCTAGTGCTTCGTCTGGTGCTTCGTTTAGTGATTCATCTAGTGCTTCATATGGTGCTTCGTCTGGTGCCTATGCTTCATCTAAAGCTTCATTTAGTGCTTTATCTGGTGCCTATGCTTCGTCTAACACTTCATCTAGTGCTTCGTCTGGTGCTTCGTCTGACGCTTCATCTGGTGATTCGTTTAGTACTTCGTCTGGTACCTATACTTCGTCTAACGGCCATATCTTTTGCGTCCGAAGTCCAAAAATTTCAAACATTATATCATGGAAAGCTAAGGAAAAGATCTACAACTTCCAAGAAGATAACTCTATCTATTTCAGCCTAAATAAATACAGATTTGGCCTAGAAGTCAAAACACAAAATTTTACCTTTATGAATGCTTGAAAATGCAATCTACAAACTTTGAGAGTCATGAGCAAAAACACAATCATATTTCATTATCATCAAAAGATAAGAGTTTTACAAAGCTTTAATGGGCATTTCAAGCCACAATACGTCATATTCCAAAAATACATAATTTACACAAAGTAAAATTGCTCAAAATGTAACTAAAGCCTTGTTTTACAAAAACTAACTTAAAATACAAAATAAGCAAAATCCTGAGTAATGCCCTTATGGTCGATCACTCGATCTCTTGCTCATAACTTGAAGATGAGACAGAATAGGGGGTGAGCTTAAAGCTCATGGGTAATAATTTTAAAACCAGTAACAAGCAAAACCATTGTAAAATTCACAATGCATCGCATATTTCCAAATTCTTTATTTATCAAACACTTTATAAGCAACCGAAATCATGCATTCAATAAACTTGTTAGCACATAAACACATCAAAATGGTTTGGGAGGTCCATAAACATAATAAGCTAACACATTCTTATGAAATGGTCCTGTGTAGTCGTGAACAGAACGAACTAACACAATCCCACATAGTAGTTTTTGCGTAGTCGTAAACATGAGGGAGTCCCTGAAGGAACTCCATGCCACTTGCGGCCAGGCGGGAGAAGCCTTTAGTCAAAGTGTACTTGACATACAAATGGACCAGACAAAACCCACATAATGTGTATTTCATAACTTGTAAACTTGTTTCCCAAAATGGCACTTTTTCCGAAACGTGATTTCATAAACATAGTAATCTATTTATTTTAAAAAAGATTCATTTTCGTATTCTTTTCATAAATCATCCACACAATATTCACATACCAAACACATAGCACTTTCTCAAAG
>JAOQMS010043709.1:0-11384 GCA_027563885.1 Erythroxylum longipes
ACCCAAATTTCTCCCAATTTTCAATGATACTTGCCATTAAATCTTAATGTCATTCATAAAATTTTTTACTGCCATTTGACTCTTATTTCTACTACTATTCATCAATTGTTCTGCCACTTAGCATTTTTTTCTAGTCCAAAATTACCCCCTGAAATCTAAAAAATTTTCAGATTTCAATACAAAAAAATTCACAATTCCAATTATAATCACATTTATAGATCAATCATACCTGGAATATGTCAATGAATGCATGTACAATTATTTTAATGTGCAAAAGTTCAATATTAACGTATATGTGCGTGTCATATTATGCATGAGCATGAAATGCACTTTCTAATTTCTTAATAATCTCTCATATTGACTGTTCTAGCCTCAACATGGATAACGAGATTTTACATCACATCACACACAAGGTTTCCACTACCTACCATCCCTAAAGCAGTGAGTAAGCTAAAATCTCACATTGAGAAATTAAGTTGTTCCTGGGGAAAACAGTACAACCAAATCAGAAGGATTAGAGCATAAGACTAAAAGATGCACTATGGGCCTACAGGACAGCTTATAAAACATCAATTAGGATCTCTCCATATAGATTGGTGTTTGGGAAGTCATGTCGTCTTCCGGTGGAATTACAATACAAGGCATATTAGGCTACCAAAAGATGCAACATGGATTTGAATGTGTTACTATATCACTCCAAACTTAATTTATGTTCAGTTAAGTTGCGTTCCCATTTGGTTGGTCTGTTTGTTATCACTCATGTCTTTCCTTTTATTATAGTAGAGAAATGGAGTCTAAAAATTGACAAGACATTCAGAATGAATGATCATTGCTTGAAGTCATATCATGAAGGCTTCCAAATGGAGGATTTAGAAGTGTTGATGTTGGAAGATGTGACTGTTGTCACTTGTTGCATGTAACAGGGAGTTGAGCTAACGACAATAAACAAAGGCATTGCTTGGGAGGCAACCCAAGGGAAGTTAATTTATGTTATTTACATTTTCGCATTTACTATTTTCGTAAACTGCACTATTTATTGCATTTGATGTTACGTTGTTTAATTGTAGCTTATGTGACTTCTTAGGTAGTTTTCAAAATCAAACAAACAAAATAAAACATTTTCTTTTTTTCCATTGCTTTAAAGATTATTTGGTTAAAATTAGAGTGTGAATTGACTAGAAAAATCGATAACAACCTTATCATGTACTTTTGCTCTTGTAATTGGTTAATGTACATTATCTTTAGAAGAGTGGTGACTAGTGGTAGACAAAAACTAGTGAGGTTTTGAGTCGTATTAGACTGACACATCCGTATCAGTCTCATTTTCTTTTTTATATGTGACCTTCATAATGCGCACATCCTTGCTTTACTTTGATTTTCTATTCAAGGCTATATTTTTATGACATCCATTTTCATGAAAATGATTAGGCATTCTTTGTTGATTACGATCTACATTAGCCAAATAGCCTACCCATTTATGTGAACTTTCCTTTACTAACACCCTTTGAGCTTTATTAATCTTTCCTTTTATATAAACCACATTACATGCTTTTAAACCTAACCAAATGTCCTACCCAAACCTTAAAGTTATTGAAGCATTTTTTAATTCTTGATGACTGTGATTGCACAAAAGACTAAGGATGGAGGTATGCATACATATAGGTTGGTTATATTTTTTAAAATGCCAAGTTATAAACTCCATGTTGATGTAACTGATAGTTGTGTAATTGCATATGTTTTAAGGTTTAATTTTATATTTATTTAGTGTGTATTTGAGTGGTATGTGTGTATTTAGGGTTTAATTATGTTAGCTTACGTGTCAAGTCTTTGAGATTAAATGTTATATTTTTAAGGTTCCGTGATGCGTTCATTAGTGTTTTAGGGTAAACAGGGAAGAATGGCAAAGATTCGAGGAGTTTCGACCTAAAATCATAAGCCACGATCATGCCCAATAGGCCATAATTGTGACAGAGAGGAAGAGTCAGCAGCAACCAGGCCACAATCGTGCACAAGGGGCTATGATTGTGACAAAGAGCATCAAGTCAGGCTACGATCGTGCACTTGAGGCCACAATCATGACACAAAGGTTAAAGTGTCAGCCACGATCGTGCCTGCGTCGGGCTTACAAGAAAACTTAATTTTTGGGTGATTTTTCGAACCGTTTCAACCCTGAGTTTGACTTAGAGCTATTACAGAATAAATAGAACAATACCTAGTAGCCACCAATAGTTTTTAAAAAGACGAGAGAGCTGTACAAAAAGGGAGATTATGTAAAAATCCAAGAGAGAGCTAGAGAGAGATCAAGCGATTGAGGAAGGAGACGAAGGAAAAGAGGCATGAAGATATGTTTGACGTGAAATACTTCCCAGAACAGGTAATTTCCCACATTCGTTACCTCTAAAATCCATTCTGATAGTATTTTCTATTTTTTATTTCGATTTCATTGATGTATGAGATTTGGATATTGATTAGGAATATTGTCGTTGAGTGTTGATCTTTTGTCTAAACTCACCTTTGGGTTTTTTGTTCTTGAGATTAATAAAATTTATTTGATTGTGTTTCATTTGTGATTCAATTTCGATCTTCAAAACTTGGCAACAAACTGAGAGGGTGAGCCCAGTGAAAATCACCGATTTAGGCTAACGAGAGTTAGGTAAATCGATAGGTAAAGAGTTGAATCAAACTGGAAGAGTCGTGTAACGAGAGATCAAACATAGATTCCCGGTAGGTTAATAGACAACTTTAGAACTAATTTAGGTTTTGGACCAATTGTGGATCAAGAGATCACAATTTCCATAATTTGAATTAGGGATTATTAATTAAGGTTAAGAATTATAATTCGAAAGAGAGTAATTCACCTTAGGACCGTCTAGGCCCTTTAAGTCAAAAATTACATAATTGGGTAGATTTTTTTTAGTTTCGAATTAATTCCCCCTTTCTCTCAAATGGTCACTTCTAGGTTGAGTTTCGAATTATTTCTGTGAGTTGGCTATTTTATTCATTCTTTTGGTGCTTTAATTTCTCATATTTGATTCTTGATTAATTTTAATTTCTGCAGTAGTTGTTTAATTAGGTATTACGAACTTAGCTTCCGTTAGATTTTAGGACTAGTTCCTTTCCTCGCGAGATCGACACCTTAGGTACTATGTAAATGACCTGTGCGCTTGTAGTAATTACCAAGGTTATAAATAGTAAAACTTAGCCCATGTAACCTTGAGCGAACAAGTTTTTGGTGTCGTTGCCGAGGAAGGCAATTTAGTTCTTTAGTCTAAGGCTTTTCCACTAACTTTTGTTTTTATTAAAAAAAATTTTGGGCATAAAGTAAAGACATATCGAGACATCTTAGAAAGGGATATTTGAAGATTTGAATGCTAAACAATGATGGAAGATAGATATTTTAGGGAGCAAGGAAATTTTGAGAATTATAATGAGTCATAGTATGGTTAGAGAAATAACTACCCTTATTAGACTATGTACACTTCTGGGTGGCAGAACCACCCAGATTGTTATTGGTCCAACAATGTAAGTACTCACATGGGACACTAAGATCTATTTGAATTTCAATAAGATGAATCCAATTCATGGGATTCTAAATTGGACAAGATATTAGATAAGCTCACAGACATGGAAGAAGGGCAAAAGAGATTAGATGAGCAAATTAATTAAGTTACAAAAAATCATGTTGCTTCTATTTATAACTTGGAGACTCAAGTAAGACAGCTTTCCTGTGAATTTTGTAAGAAAAGTGTGGAAGACTATTTGAGAAAAATGGAATTACAACAACTAGAGCAATATGAGGATATCACACTTAGGAATAAGGTAGATCTAGAAGAACCAGAGGAAGATCATGTCGAACCCCAATTCATTGGCAACCAAGAGATGATGGAAGTGTACAAGGAAAAGAATTCCAACCCTCCCTATTATCCACTAGTCCTAGATATACCATATGTGAAAATCGAAAATTCTTATGTAAATGTCCATGCAAAGAACCCTATCCTTTGGATTGATGACAATGAAGAGAAATTCCACATGAATGATGTATTGAAGAATTCGAAGGTTAGTAGCTCATTCAGGATAATTGATGTGTTCGAATCTTTTGAAGAATAAAAGGGCGAAGAATAGATGATGACAGACATCGAATTTGAAGAAGCTATGGAAGTATCTGTTCAAAAAGCTAAAGAAGAAGAGGAGATGAGGGCAAATTAGGAAGACCTAAATAGAGAACAATGCACCCTCTTACTGGGCAAGCTGCTGGATTCCATGGAAGATTCAGGGAGTTTTGATATTCCCTATTTTATCGATAGTTCGCTCGAAAAAAGGACATTATTGAGCTTTATCAGTTTTCATAATTTTATCAATATTGTCTTTATGATCATTTTGCAATTTGTAGCTTACTCACAGGCTACAAAATTGATGTTGAATGAAAAGAATGGAAGCAGGCCACTCATAATTGATCCTAGCTGAGTTTTAAAGGATAAAGGTCAAGCTAATGACCATAAATTAGCACGTTTAGTAGTAGGTTGAAATTGTTATGTAGTTAAGTTTGTTTTAAATTCTTAAATAAGTTGTGAATAAGTTGGAACGGTTTGGAGTGCTAATTCTTTTGTTCTCTTTACTCATTTATAAGATAGGGAAACATTTGCGATGTCAAGTTGATTTGCTCTTAACACTATAGCCATCACCACCTCTTTCACCATAAACGATTTCATGTTCTAACCCTTTTGTTTCATTTTGTGTTAGTATTTTCTTCTTATGTTTTTCGTATATTGTGTTTATTTCCCCCGGGTGTGTGCTCTCTTCTCATATCGAGGACAATGTGTTGTTCAAGTGTGGGGAGGGGATTGTGTGTTTTATTTTGAATGTGAATTTTGCATACTATATGATAGTATTAGGTTGCATGGTGTGAAGTGTGTGAATGTGTCAATGGCTTAGGTTGAGTGATTTTTTTAAAAATTTTGGACGTAGTCTATTAGGTTGTGAACAATCATTAGCCTGCGAAATTAGTGAATTAGGGGGCCTTTGGATAAATATAAAGCCTAATTAGGACTTAGTGTAAATTTAGCACCCTATAGATTGTCACATTGATTCATAATTTGAGGCCTTTTAGCTAAATAGCTTAACTAGTATTTTTTTCATGGAAACAAATATTTTAAAGCAACAAAGTAGGCGAAAAAAGTGTTTAATAAGTTTTCAATAATCAATAGTTTGATGGCCTTCGGGTTATGAGTAGAGCTAGTAACTAGTTGAAAACATGATGTAGCTGAGTAACCGGATCAACATGCATCACAAATGTGTGCCTTCGGGTAAAAAGGCTATAATAATGTTTCAACCAAGCTGTTAATAAATGACTTAGTCGAGTAACCGGATCGACATTCATCACAAATGTTTGCCTCTGAGTAAAAGGCTAAGTCCTGGGTTTAAAAAAATAATAAATAACAAAAATTGTGTGTTTAAATAAAAACCTATCGGATTTATAACGGGCTTGAAGTTTCATGAACTATACCTAGGAACAGTTACCGAGTTTAAGGGACCGAAAAATTATTAATGTGTGTTCATAATTAAAATGGGTAAATAGGTTAACACTTGGTCTTGAGTTAGTTGTATATTTAGTTCAAGGCCCCTAGACGCATATTTTGCATGTTAATGATTTGATATAATTCGAATGAGTGTCTCCAAGATTAAATTTAGTTTATGAAGATTAGAGCCATTATCACATTATTGCATGGTGTGTTTATTTCGTTAGGTGTTGTTGTTTTGTTTGCTTGAGGACAAGCAAATGTTTAAATGTAGGGATGTTGATAGTTGTGTAATTGTATGTGTTTTAGGGTTTAATTTGTTATTTATTTAGTGTGAATTTGAGTGGTGTATGTGCGTTTAGGATGTAATTATGTTAGTTTGTGTGTTTTAGTGTTTTTATGGGTTAGATCAAGTCTTTGAGCTTAAATGTCATATTTTTGAGGTGTCGTGATGCGTTTGTTAGTGTTTCAGGGTAAACTGGGAAGAACGACGAAGATTCGAGGAGTTTCGACCCAAAATTATAGGTCAAGATTTGAGGTGTCGTGATGCATTTGTCAGTGTTTCAGGGTAAACTGGGAAGAACGGCGAAGATTCGAGGAGTTTCAATCCAAAATCATAGGTCAAGATCGTGATAGAGAAGGAAGAGCCAACAGTAGCCAGGCCACGATCGTACACCAGGGGCCACAATTGTGACAGCGAGCGTCAAGTCAGGCCACAATCGTGCACTTCAAGTCATGATTGTGATAGAAAGGTTAAAGTGTCAGCCACGATTGTAGCAGTCACAGCCACGATCGTGCCCTACGTCGGGCTAACACGAAAACTTAATTTTTGGGTGACTTTTTGGACCGTTTCAACCCTGAGTTTGACGTAGAGCTGCCACAGAATAAATAGAACAATACCTAGCAGCCACTAGCAGTTTTTAGAGAGCTGAGAGTGCTGTGCAAAAAGGGAGATTATGTAAAAATTCAAGAGATACCTAGAGAGAGATCAAACGATTGAGGAAGGAGACGAAGTAAGAGAGGCACGAACATATGTTTGACACGAAGTACTTCCCAGAATAGGCGGTTTCCCACATTCGCTACCTCCGAGATCCATTCTAACATTATTTTCTTTTTTTTATTTCGATTTCATTAATGTATGAGATTTGGATATTGATTAGGAATATTGTCGTTGAGTGTTGATCTTTTGTTTAAACTCACCTTCGGGTTTTTTGTTCTTGAGATTAATAAAATTTATTTGATTGTGTTTTATTTGATTTATTTGGGATTCAATTTCAATTCTTCATAATATTGCTTTAGGATGTCTAACATTACTTCATCTGGAACACAACGTCGTATTAACCCATCTACACAAGCTTTATATAAGGTTGGCTCATCCCATTTATATCGATTACAATATGCAAGAACTTCTTCCTTTGTTGGTAAGAAAAATCCGATGGAAGTTAACCACTGGCAACATAATTAGTGATATCTACAAACCATGGTGTAGTCAAGCTCTAGAGTAGCATCCGAGTTTCATTAGGGAAATTTTTGTTAATGTCATTACTTTACTCGCATTCCCCTCCCTAAAGTGTAGATAAGTAGTCTGCGACCACATTTTCTACTCCCTTTTTATCTCTCACCTCTATATCATATTCTTGCAGAAGTAATACCCATAGAATGAGCCTAGGTTTAGCATCTTTCTTGTTGAAAAGGTATTTTAGTGCCGCATGGTTAGTGAATACAATTACCTTTAAACTCAAAAGATATTGTACAAACTTATCACAAGAGTACACTACTGCGAGTAGTTCCTTCTCTGTGGTGGTATAATACAATTGTGGTCCTGCAAGAGTCTTACTAGCATAATAGATCACATGAAGCTTCTTATCTTTCCTTTGGCCCAAAACGCACCCTATGGCCTGGTCATTTGCATCACACATAACTTCAAATGGAAGTGTCCAGTCTGGTGGTGATAAAATTAATGCTAATATTAATTCCTCCTTTAAAATGTTGAACACAGACATACACTTATCATCAAACACAAAGGGCACTTCCTTGACTAAAAGGTTTGTTAAAGGTCTTGCAATTTGTAAAAAATCATTGATGAATCGACGGTAGAATCCTGCATGGCATAAAAATCATCTCACACATTTTACATTGTTTGGTGGTAGGAGCTTCTTTATTACCTCCATCTTTTCTCTGTCAACTTCGAATCATTGATGTGAGATTTTGTACCCTAGCACTATCCCTTCTTGTACTATAAAGTGACATTTCTCCCAATTCAACACAAAATGTGATTCTTCATATCTTTAAAGCACTCTATCCAAATTAGTTAAACATATGTCAAAAAAGTTTCCAAAGAACAAAAAATCATCCATGAATACCTCCATTATGTTTTCTATCATGTCAGTAAAGATTGACATCATACATCTCTAAAATTTGGCTAGAGCGTTGCAAAGTTCGAAGGGCATCCGTCTATACATGAAGGTGCCATAGGGGTAAGTGAATGTGGTTTTCTCCTGATCATCAGGGTAGATAAAATTTTGATTATAGCCTAAGTATCCATCTAAGAAGCAATAGTATGAATGGCCAGCTACCCTTTCCATCATCTTGTCTATAAATGGAAGAGGGAAGTGATCTTTCTTAGTCACTGAGTTGAGATTGCAATAATCGATATATACTCTTCATCTTGTGACTGTTCTTGTTGGAATTACTTCTCCACTATCACTTTCGATCACCGTCATTCCTCCTTTTTAGGTACGCATTATACTGGGCTGACCCATTCACTATCAAAGATGGGATAAATTATCCCTGCATCTAAGAGTTTTATGATCTCTTTCTTAACCACCTCTTTCATGTTAGGATTTAATCTTCACTAACGCTCCCTCACCATTCTACATTCTTCCTCTAAGTTTATTCAATGCATGCAGACATTCGGGCTTATTCCTTGAATGTCAGCAATATGCCATCCAATGGCCTTCATCTGCGTCTTAACAACTTCCACTACCTTACTTTCTTATTTTTCATTTAGTTGGTTATAAATTAATATTGGTAGCATTTGACCTCCAACAAGAAAGGTATACCTGAGGTGTGTAGGTAAAGGCTTAAGCTCTAATGTCGGAGGTTTCTTTGAAGATGGTGGTGTGGATGCTTCAGTCCGAACTAATTTGTCTTACTGCACATGAACATCTGCCTCTTCCATCTCATCATCTGCTTTAGATTTAAGATCCCAATCTTCATTGTCAATTTCTACTTCTAAAGACTTCTGCTATGCAACTCTCAATGCGTTCTTGCGAGTTTTGATACATAATGTCAACTTTCATGCATGCACTGCTCATTATTGCGTTCTTTAAGGCCTTATTCATATTGAATTCAACCTGATCTTCACCTATACGAAGAGTCAATTTTCCTTCATGAACGTCAATTATGGCTTTTCTTGTGTTTATAAAGGGTCATCCTAAGATCAATGGGCAGTTCTTATCTTCTTCAAAGTCTAGAACCACAAAATATACTGGAATAATGAACTTATCCACTTGCATTAACACTTCTTCCACTATTATAAATGGCCTTTTAATGGATTGACCAGCCAATTAAATTATCATTTATGTTGGCTTGACTTCTCGTAATCCCAACTTCCTAAATATCGATAATGGCATAAGGTTGATGCTTGCTCCCAAATCACACAAAAACTTTGTAAATTCAAATTCACTAACCACACAGGGTATTATGAAACTCCCTGGATCTTTCAACTTAGAAGGCATTTGACTGGCAACTATTGAGCCACAAGTTCTAGTTAAAGCTACTGTCTTATTATCTTCCTAAGCGCACTTCTTTGATAGTATGTCCTTTAGAAATTTTGCATATTTAGGCATCTATTCTAATGCTTCAACAAAGGAAAGATTAATCTGTAGCGTCCTTAACTTCTCAATAAACTTTGTAAACTATTCATCTAACTTCTTCTTTTATAGTCGTTGAGGAAAAGGAACCTTGGGTTGATACGGTGGAGGTGCAACATAAGGAGGGTATTCACTCATGTCCACTTCTTTCTCCTTTTCTTGATTTTTCTCAATTAGTTAGCCGGCCTTCTCTACTGCCTTTGTGGGTGGTTTAAGTTCCTTCCCACTTCGAAGTGTAACAGCTTTTAGTTTCTCCCTTGATTTTGTTCCTGAAATGTTAGGAGTATTTCGCAAATTCCATAAAAAAAAGGCATTGAACAATTGATCCACTTGGGCTTCTAGATTATGAATTGAGGAGGCATGGTTCTTAGTGACTTGCTCGAATTTATCTTTTAGCTTCTTTTGTGCATTGTCTAAAGTTACAAGCTTATCTAAAATTCTGTCTAACTTTGACCCCATCGCGCTTGCTTTATCTTACTGGAAGCCCGATTGTCCCTGAGGCTTGAATTGTCTACCAGTGTTATTCAACCAGGAGAAGTTCGAGTGATTCTTCCATCCGAGGTTGTAGGTGCTAGAATAGGGATTGTTACTGCCCCTTTCTTGTCCATATTATGCCCTCATATAGTTCACTCACTCCTACTTGTCTTCTTTCATTAAATAACACTCCACGGTGTCATGGTCTAATCGTCCACAAAGCTCACATTTCAACTGTGCAGCATTTACCTGAGCTAAGGATGATGCCTTCATGCTATTTAGTTGTCGCATCAAATTGTCGATCTTTGCTTCCAACTTCATCATCTGATTGACCGTGAAAATTCCCTTCTGCTCTCTAAAAGAAGCAGGCTGCCTTCCTTGCTCACTCGTCCATAAATAACTATTGCTCGCCATCTCCTCAATTAGCTCCTCCGCTTCATCGACAGTTTTTCACATTAAGGATCCTCTTAACGCTGTGTCTATGATGCCTCTCGTTGGTGGGTTCACTCCATTGTAAAAGGTCTGCAAAAGGAATTCCTTGGGTAGGTTGTGGTGTGGGCACTTCCTTTGCAGGTCCTTATATCTTTCCCACACTTCATAGATTGACTCTCCGTCACCTTGTTGGAAATTGGTGATTTACTTTATAATATTTGTTGTTTTAGTCAACGGGAAGTACTTATCCAAGAATGCACACACAAGCTGATCCCATATTGTGATATTAATTAGGTT
The DNA here is from genome assembly GCA_027563885.1 of Erythroxylum longipes. Lineage (NCBI taxonomy): Eukaryota > Viridiplantae > Streptophyta > Magnoliopsida > Malpighiales > Erythroxylaceae > Erythroxylum > Erythroxylum longipes. The sequence goes on from JAOQMS010043709.1 coordinate 10,595, forward strand.
CAGTAAATGATACCAAGCCTTTGCTCTATCTCTAAGTGTGAAAGGAAACAACCTAATTCTAACCGCATCCTTCGACATCTGATGGTCCTGGAAAGTATCACAGATCTCAAGGAAGTTCACAATATGCGCGTTTGGATCCTTATTCGCCAATCCATAAAATTATATGTTCTGCTGAAGCATGTTCAGGAGGGCTGGCTTAATCTTGAATGAGGACACTTAAACAGGCTGCCTAGCCACTCCTTGGTTCGATGGGTTAAATCCTGGTCTCATAAAGTCCATGAGGGTCCTCTGCTTTCGTCCTTGAGTTACTTTCTGATCCATGTTTCTCTGAAACTCCTCAGCCATTGATGATTTTCCTAACTCTTCTTCTTCCTCTCGTCGAGCTTTCCTAAGAGTTCATTCTAATCATGTCATATATAAATCTAACGTCTCTGCTGCAAGACTCGAGCCTCTTGTGACTCTTTTGTTCATGCAAGAGCACGAATTTCAAAATAAAACAAAAGAATGAAATCAAAAATTAAAATTTAATGCCTTAAACTATAGAACTAAATTGCCTCCCCGACAATGATGCCAAAAACTTGATCGCAAGCTTATGTACACTAACCCTACGTTTGGTTGCTGTCCCCATGGGTGGGGACAGAAGACAGGGACAGAAAAATTCTGTCCCCGACATGTTTGCTTACTGTCCCCACTAATTTCTGTCCCGACTCCGAAGACAGAGACATAAAATTTTTGTTCCTTCCAAAACCAGAGGACAAGAAAACGGAGACGGAGACAGAAACAAAACACA
>JAOQMS010043710.1:0-11382 GCA_027563885.1 Erythroxylum longipes
ACGAAAATTGCATGAGAAGTGTCTCAAAAATTGGCTTCTTTCTTCTAAGAAAAAAATCTCTTCAAGTTTTCTTCTCCCTTCCCATTAAAGGATCTTGTTAACCCAGTTGTCCAAGAAGAATAAGTGGTAGATCGGATTTGTCAAGTATACAATATCGAGAAGAGGATACAATAACAAGAAGAGGATACATCTCCTAGGAGAGGATACATTGTCGAGGATAGGATAGCACAGCGAGGAGTTAAAGTTATAGTGAAGGAGTCGGTAATATGATTTCTACCACCTTGTTCTTATGTTTATTATCCTTATACCGTATCATTTATGGCTATACATGTTGATTTGGTTATATTGCTTCTGCTGCAATTTTGATTTCTAAAACGTTTTGAAATCTAACGTTTTATCCAAATCGTGCATGCTTGATTGTTCTGATCCAACAACATTGGATGACCTGCCATGAGAAAATCATATGGATAATCTATTTTAATGTCAATGATATTCTCATCATAGCAATGGTGCAAATATCCATAGACTTGAAGTGCTCAAGGATATCTTGGATACTAATATGTACTTTAACTCCATTCCTCATTGCCTCTTAGAGGTTACTCATATGGTGGTGATTGCGTACAGCTTGAGGTATTTAAAGGAAATTGATTAGCCAATAAAGAATTCACCATCATGTTTTAGGGCTTAGTTTGATATGCATTTAATTGTTAATTCAATCGTTTAGCATGTGTTTAGGTTAGAATTGTGTTAATTTGTTAATTATTTATGTTTTAAGTGTCTTTATGGGTTAGTACAAGTCTTTGAGCTTAATTATTATATTTATGAGGTATCTTGATGTGTTTGTTAGTGTTTCAGGATCAACATGAAGAACAGTGAGGTTTTAAAGACACCATGGTCGAAACAATAGCCCACGATCATAGTATAACAAGCCATGATTGTGACAAAAGCATTGGAGTTAGCCCACAATTGTGGCCCATATGCCACTATCATGAAAGAAGCCCAGAACATGGTCCACAATCGTGGCCTGCTTGCCATTACCATTACAGAAGGCTTGGATGTGGCCTACGATTTTGTCCTACAGGGCCATGACAGTGGCCTGCATCGGGAAGTCTCGCAGACACTAAAAAATGCCAAGTTTCGAGGCATTTTCAGACCTTTTGGACCCCAAAAAACCCTAGGGCTGTTTAGAATACAAAAGGTATTTAAAGAATAAGACAAAGAAGAAGAGGAACTTTTGCATCAGCCACTTTCAGAGAAACCTTAGAGAGAATTATCGAGAGATCAAGAGAGACAAGAAGAAAGAGAGAAGAGAAGAAGAAACCGACTCGACATATTTCCAGGATCAGGAGTTTCCTAATGTTGTTGCCTCCCCCGGTCTTTTCAATTTTGTATTTCCTACTATGTTCAGTTTTATTATTATATACAATTTGAATAATAGTTTATGATAGGATTTTTGGATGTTGATATTGTTTCTAAACTCACCTTCGGGGTTTTATCTTTAATTTAATGAAATCTGATTCCTTATATGTTATTTGGATTTATTATGATTTAATTTTATACATGTATAATTTCATAATAAAATGAGAGGTTGAATTGAGTGAAAAACAATTAAATTCTACTAATGAAGTTACGTGATTTAATAGAACAAGAATTAAATCAAATCGGTAAATTGTGCAAAGAGAAATCTTGCATAAGTTTCCGATAGTTTATTAGACAACTTCAGATCAAATTAGGGTTTTGGATAGGTTGTTAATTAAGAAATTGCAACTCCTATAATCTGATTAATGGTTATAACTCGAGAGAGAGTAATCAACACTAGGATCATCTAGAGCCAATAATCTAGTGATTCATAATCGATTACGTTAGAGTTAAAAATAGGTAAAATTCCCTTTCTCTCAATTGGTAATTCCTTAGGTTGAGTCTTGAGTGTATGTTACAACTGCTAAATTGTTAATATTTTCATTGTTGATTCTTAAATGATTTAATTGATTTAATTGAATTCTTGTTTTAGTTTCATTATACTTTGAATTTCTGTGATTGATTTTAGCCTTAGATTTTATGATTAGATTATCCCTTCTTGCGGGATTGATAACTTATGTACTATGCAAATGACCTGTACGCTTGTGGATTATCGAGGTTAATCAATTAAAACTTACATCAAAAAAACCCGATCAAGTTTTTGGTGTCATTACTACAGAGATGATTAGTTTAGTTCTTTAGTCTAAGGCTTTTTCACTATCTTTTGTTTATAGAAAAAAGAAAGAAGTTTGGGGTGTAAAGCAGAGACACAACAAGACATCTTAAAATGAGAAATGAGACATCTGATGAGCTATATGACAAGAAGAAATAGAAAGAACAATGATGGAAGATAGATATTATAGGAGTAAGGGACTTTTGCGAATTAAAATGAGGTATAGGATGGTTAGGGAAGTAATGATCCTTATTGGAACTTGTACACTTCAGGGTGGCAGAAGAACCCCGATTTCTATTGGCCCAATAATGTAAAGACTCATTTAAGGCGTCAATACCTTTTAGGACTTTAGTAAGATGAGTCCAGTTCATGGGATTCTAAATTAGACAAGATCCTGGGTAAGCTCACAGATATGGAAGAGGGCCAGAAGAGACTAGAAGAAAAATTTAAGCAAGTAACAGAAAATCATGCCTCGTTTATTCATAACTTAGAGATTTGAGTGAGACAACTTTCCCATAAATTTTGTAAGAGAAGTATGGAAGACCCTCTAAGTAATATAGAAATACATCAAAGCAAGGAATATAAGGCTATTGCACTTATGGGGGAAAGCTAGAAGGATTAGTGGAAAACTAAACTGAACCCCACCTTATTAAAGACCAAGAGACGAAGAAAAAGATTAAAGAAAAGAATGCTAACCCTTCCTTTTATTCACTAGTTCTTGATATACCATATGTGAACATCGAAAAATCTTGGGTAGATGTTCATGAAAAGAACCTTATCCTTCCAATTAATGATGACCAAATGACATTCAACATAAATGATGTATTAAAGAATCCAAAGGATAGTAGCTCATTCAAGATAATTAATGTGTTTGAATCTTATAAAGAATAAAAGGATAAAGAAAAGATGACAACAAACATCGAGTTTGAAGAAGCTATAAAAGTCTCTGTTTAGGAAGTAGAAGAAGCAAAGGAGACGAAGGTGATTAAAGAAGAAAGAGAGCAACTCACCTTCTTATAGGACAAATTATTGGATTCTATGGAAGATTCAGGGAGTTTTGTCATTACTTGTTTTGTTTATAGTTCACTAAAAAAAAAGGACATTATTGAGCTTAATTGATTTTCATAATGTTATCAATATTGTCCTTATGATTATTTTACAATTTGTAACATACTTACAGGCTACAAAACCTATGTTGAATGAAAAAGGTGGAAGCAAGCTACTTATAATTGATCCCGGTTGAGTTTTCAAGGATAGAGCATCGAGCTACCGATGTTAAAAGAAACACTGTATAGGAGGCAACACATAGATTGCTAATTTCATGTTATTTCCTTTGAATTTTTTTACATAGTTTGAATTTTATAGTTACGTTTTTTTTGTTTCCAAATAAAACTGGGAAGGCATGGTATTTGACATGAATTTGATGATCAAGGAAGTAAGCAAAAGAGAGGTTAAAGGGCCATAAAAAGTTAAGAAGTGATTTCGGAAAAGTAAAAAGGTACAACGAAAAGAGAATTAAAAAATGGTGAAAAAATTGCAGGACACAATCGTGGCCTGCGTCAGGGTAAAAAGGGGACACGTAAAATTTCAAATTCATTTTTTACCACTTTACCCTCTATCCACCTATATATTCATTTCTAACTTCACTTTTTCACTCACTTTCATTTTTACTTTATCTCTCTAAGTTTAGAGTCTCCAAACACTCTCACTTCTCTCTAACCAAATTTCAAACTTCTAGTCTCTTCCAACTTTTACCTACTCATAAGCCAGCATGTCACGCATTAAGTAATTAGCAAAGTGGTATCAATCATGGAGATGAAATCAAGTTTCGAGAGGAGGGAAAAGGAATAGAGCAGCTGATTACGGAGCATCTTTCCCAATCTTCTCATATGAGGAAGGTACCCATTTTAATTCTCTTCGCAATAAGAAAATTATGGTTTCAAAGTATTTTCATTTTGCAACTTTAGATAGATTAGAATTACGAGACAAGGTCAAAAATTTAGCAGAGAGAATTCAATGGGGACAGTTCATTCGATTTCAATACCCAGTCTACGAAGAACTTACCTTATAATTCTTTACATCCCTTCAGTTCAAATCTAACAAACCTAAGGAATTGTGGTTTAGGTTGTGGGGATAACCTTATGAGCTTAATTATGAGACTCTGTATGAAATTTATGGTTTCCCCGAGTCGTCTGTAGTGGATCAACATGATGATTTCTATGTCACCCCCTATTGGACTGAACTAATTGGGTTAAAGTGTTTTGACGCTAAGAATGCACACAACAACAACATCAAGAGCCACGAACACTTATTGATGCATAAATTCATGTATCAAACTGTTTTCGACAAAATGGAAACCAACAAGTGTTCAATGAAGGAAATTTTCATATTGTGGTGCATGGATTATAGCATCGTAGTTTGCACAACCACCCACATCTTTAACACAATTATTTTTACAAGACATAAGAGGAGCAATAACTTAGGAATGGGTTACTTGGTTTTGAACATAATTGACGACTAATGGATTTGAGGTCAACAGACTGACAATCTACCATCCTGAATTCATGAACCATCATCATCTATGACAAGCTAAAATCCTAAAGTCCCACAACATGGAACTTCAGGATATTAGTGCCAAGATATAAGTCAAGATCAGGACTAGTCAAGAAATTTCAAGTGCTCAGCAACAACAAGAAGAGGATTCGACCAGCGATGAGTATAAGGAGGAAGAAGAAACAGAAGAAAGGGATTGGAAGAAATACCTTGATACAATCTCTGCGAACACCAAGGTAATCACAGATACACTTGCGGAGAACTCTAGAAGAATGAAGGAGATGGCCCAAACTCAATGAAGGCAGAACCGGGACATATGTCATATCCATTGTTATTTCGAGGCTTAAGGCGTTTAACTGCCACCTCCAACACCATCCCCGCCTCCATCACCATGAGGCCTTGTTCTAACCTTTTTCTTTTTAACTTTATTCTTTACTTACCTTTTGTTTTATTTTAATTTTATGTCTCTTCTTTCCATGTGTGTTTGTTTGTCCCCTTCTCACATTGAAGACAATGTGTTGTTCAAGTGTGAGGAGGGTTATGTGTTTTGCATTGAATGTGAGTTTTCCACGTTATATGATAGTCTGTAGGTTGCATTTTGTGAATCGTGTCAATAAGTCAATGACTTATATGGATTGAAATTGATTTAATTTTGAACATAGTCTATTAGGATGTGAAGAATCATTAGCTCACAAAATTAATGAATTAGGTTCTTTGACTAAATATGCAGCTTAGTTGTAACGTCCCAATAACCCATGTTAGGGGCTAAAACCCCAGAATAGTGTAAATGAGAGTATACTAAGAAATTAGAAGTGCATTTCATGCATCATATGGCACATTTAACTATGTGAATTGTGTTGATATTCATGAAATAATTGGACATGCATTCATTGACATTTTCTGAGGTATGAAAAGTTTAAAATGTTCATTATGTGAATTGTAACAATTTTATTCCTTAAATTTTAGTATGATTGATTACAAGTAGTAAATTTGGAATTAATTGATATAATTGGAAAATTTAGGGATTATAATGTATATTTGGTCTAGGATAAATGTCGTGATAAGATAAATTGATACATGAAAATTAGAATGATTAAGCCTATAATTGAGTAACATTTGGCATTGATCATTGTGGGACAAATGAACTAGTAGGTTGATGAAAAATGGCATTGGTTAATGGACAAATGGCTGCTGTACTTAAATGAAACGTGACATAGCTTTAATGGTAACATATGGCAGCACCTATACTTGATAAGTGTTGAACATGCCTTTAGACATATGTCCATTTCATTAGATGACACCTAACACCTTAGGTGTAACATTCAGCAGGAGCAAACTTGGTTCAGCTCATTTCTTGTTCTTTCTTCTCTCACTCACATCACCAAAACTCTCTTCTTTCAACCCCCTGAACTTTCTTATGTTTATGCCTAATTGTTGCAAAAATAATCCATGTTTTGGCCTCACAAAGTTAAGTAAAAGATCAGTTTGAAGTTGCCTTACTAAACCTAGCCGAAATCCATCCAAATTTTACCTTGAATGTGTGATAGTTTTGCTTCCTTGGAGTACTAGATTGGCTTGATCTTTTGAGCTAGAATTGGAGTTAAACATGTAAGTAAATTATTGGTGTTTATATCATGTTGTGATAGAGAATTGAGTGAAAAGTTTAGGATGAAATGGTGAGTGTGCTGGAATATTATGAACTGGAATATTTTCATTAAACATGCTTAGGTATTTTGCTTATATATTTATCTGTACATTTCAAAATGAGTTGATTCTTAATTCAGATTAAACTAGAGACATAATTCTACAACTTTCTTGAAGAATCAGAATTTTGATTCTATCTCTGAGAATTTCAAAATTTGGATTGAAATTGAGTTTTGGCTAAGGCTATAACACTACTCGAGAGAAAAATCATATCCTTTTGTTATCGAATAAACTGTACTGATGTAGGCCGAATCAGACAGAAGTGTCTTCACAAAAGTTGTAGCTTATTTTCTTAGATTTCAATTAGTATAAATTTTGTAATTTTTGGATATGTGAATTGAGATATATGAGCTGTACAACTTGGAAGCATGATCTTGCACTAGCCAAAATTTCAAATGTACCTAGTCTTCAGTATTGTGAGCATAACTCATAGAATAATGAACCAAATTGTATGATCTTAGAGTCATTAGAAATTTGAGACATAGGGTAACAATTGTTTAGAAGGAACTGTTGTCTAAAAACTCAATCTTACTTGTTATAATGATCATGCAATGTTGACTCGAAAGTTGGTGAGAAAAAATTGGAATAGTTAATCAGTGTATGAACTTTGACACATTTGGAGTACAAATGATCTTTACATCGGTTTATTATAGAAGTATACCCGAGCATATGTCATTGAACATGCATATTACATGATACATTTATAAAATTGCATATTCAGTTACATGAACAATGTGGTTACATGAAATTTTCATGGATTGTATATAAATGAGCAAGTAGAGCTACCACTTCCTGATATGGATGGAACTTCAAGGCAGTAAGAAAAAAGGGAGAAATTGTGAGTAACCTAAGATGGTCTCACCTTGACTTGTTTTGTTTATTACTGAATTAAATTTGATATTGATGAATGTGTACTAAATCGTGCACTGAATTTCAGACATGAAATGTCTAAGGAGTTTTGATGTATGATAAAAACATTGGAAGTGCTACTTATATGTGAATGAGATTGACTACATGGTTCTCAACTTAAATGTTCATGTCGGACCTAGTCCGATGATTATTGTGTGCAAGAACATGAATGCAACTGTAATTGATTAAATGTGATGTTTGAAATTGAGGAATGCATTTCATTCAAGTGCATGAAATATAAAGGCAGTTGTGACTGATGTCGCTAGTGAAAAAGAGCTTAAAGCTCAGATATTCGTGATTAGAGCCTAAGGCTCAATGTGTACAAAGAGCCCTGTATCCCCAACAGATAAGGGACAGTATGAAAGAACCCATTATCCATAACAGATACGGGATAGTGAAAAAGGCTCACAGTCACAATAATGAAATAAGTGAAATTGAGTCTCATAACATTACATACATATATGATCTAAATAAATTGAATGCTTGCAATGTTTTGAGAACTTTGTGTATGAAATATGTGATAAATTGTCAACATGTATCTTCTGCAAAATTGTACTGAAATGATCAAATGTTTGAATATTGTTTTTGAACTATGACAAATGTGATAAGGTGTTATGTGTTATTACTTGGCAAAAATCAAGTTGATTGGAATTACATGATAACATGATTTATTATGTGTTGTATGACAAGAGTGAACCATCGAGGATGGATACTCTGTTGAGTTTGTAAAACTCATCAAAATTGCAATGTTGACAATTTTAGGTTTGAGAGAGCGATAACCTAGCTACTAAGACTGTATAGACGCGATCTTGTATAATTTATGGAGATCAGATATGGCTCAAAGGTCGGTCAACTGGGATTGAAGGAATAGTTTGTTTTAATTTTTGTTTAGTTTCCTCATGTATGTAGCATATTATGTAGACCGAGTTCTAAATACTCTAGTTTGACATTGTAAAATATGGATGATGGTTAATGCTACAATGTAAATTATAGTTTGAGAAATGAAATGAGGAAAATTTTGGTTTTCTGACAATGTGTTATTTCTGGTTTTACTTACGATGCCATATGATATAGTGAAGGTGAAATGGTTAACACACCATTTCTATCGGGCATATGCATTTATGTCTGAAGGGTGCATATGCATGTGTCAGATGAGAGTGGGGGTGTTACATTAGTTAAGATTTAGTGTGAGTGGATTTAGTGTGAGTTTATCAACCTTTAAATTGTGAAATTCATTTGTAATTTGAGGTCTTTCGACTAAAGTAGCTCTGGTAGTATTTTTTTCATGAAAACGAGTAGCTTAAGCAACAAGATAGGGAAAACAAAATTGTGTTTGTTAATTTCAAATAAATTACTATTCTGTTGGCCTTCAGGTTATGAATAGAGCTAGTAGCTAGTTGAGAACGTGATTTAGCTGAGTAACCTAATCGACACGCATCACAAATGTGTGCCTCCGCATCAACAGGCTATAATGACATTTCAACCAAACCACTTAATAAAAGAATGACTCAGTCGAGTAACTGGATCGACATTCATCACCAATGTTTGCCTCCGAGTAAAAGACCAGGTCCTTATGTGTTAAAAAAGTGTTTTCTAATAAAACCTACCAAAATTGTAATAGCTTGACTTTTCATGAAAACATACTTAAGAGTAGTTACAGAGTTTGAACATAATTATTCATGTTTGTGCGCAATTAATTATTTTACACTTGGATCTGGATTAAAATGTATATTTAGTTCAAATCCCTAGACGCGAATTTTGTTTGCTAATGATTTGATATGACTTGAACGATTGTGTTTTAAATTAAATTTATTTCATGAAGTTGAAGTCATTGTCTCATTACTGCATTATGTGTTGTGTGATTTGCATATTTGTTATTTTGTTTTCTTAAGGAAAAGTAAACGTTTAAGTGTGGGGATGTTGATAACTCTAAATTACATCGTGTGTTTAGGGCCTAGTTTGATATGTATTTAATTGTTAATTCAATCATTTAGTATGTGCTTGGGTTATAATTGTGTTAGTTTATTAATTATTTATCTTTTAAGTGTTTTATGGGTTAGTACAAGTCTTTGAGCTTAATTATTATATTCTTGAGGTACCTTGATGTGTTTGTTAGTGTTTCAGGGTCACTATTGGAGAACGAAGAAGTTTCGGAGAAACCAAGGCTAAAACAACGACCCATGATTGTGGCACAATAGGCCACGATCGTGATAGTAGCAATAGAGTTAGCCTACGATCGTGGCCCATATGTCATGATTGTGACAAAAGCCCAGGACATGGCCTACGATCACTATAAAAAATTAATACAATTCATGACATTTTATTGATAAGATGTCACGAATTGTAAAGATTTTTTGTGACGTTTTAAAAACGTCACGAGAAGTTTGAATTTTTCATGACGTTATATGAAAACGTCGCAGATTTGTGACACTTTTTACGATGTTTTATAAATAAAATGTCGCAAAATAGAAACTGCGACATTTTGTTGAACAAAACGTCACAGACCCTTAGTTAAAATGTTCTACTGCAGGAGCAAAATGATGTCGTTTGGTTTAATGTTTTCTTAAAACCTCTACCCTAGTCCCCTCTCAAACACCCCCCCCCCCCAACCTATGCGCTGCATGTATGGTGTTCAATTCGATCTTCTCCTCCCTACTTCTAACCTTTTGATGGTTTCCACATCTTATTCTTCGATTTGGGCTTCCAATGTCTCTCCCTTTTCTTCCATTTTAGCTGTAAGCTTCATTTTCTATAATACCCATTAAGCTTTCTACTGTTGTTCTCTTGTGTTGTTTTAGCTATACAATTGTTGTTGATGTTGTAGTCTCTATGTACTAGTCATGGAAGTGACTAATGTCCTTGGATTTTTTTGGTCTTTGAGTGGGTTAAGTTCAATTTACACCTGCTGCAGCTTGTTTTTGTTTCTATTTGTGATAATGGGGTGTACATTTGCTTTCTTGGGCTAGGTAGATGTTCATTTTTAGGGTTTTGAGTGTTCTATGGTTGATAGATAGATGGGCTTTGGGTGTTTAGTGTTATAGATTTTAGCTAAAGATTGGATGTCTCTACGTTTTGGCTTCATTTAGTAATATGGGATTATTTCTACTGTTACTTTGATTACTAGGAGTGTTGCTTCTGTTCTAAGTATATCAAGGTAATTGAGACTTTTGATAACTTATTTGTGCTGAGTGACTTGTTTTTTTGTGAAATGTTCTTTAAGTTCCTTGGTTATTGCTAATCTAGCTCAATTTAGCAATATCTAAGGAAAATGTTGTGAAATGTATGAAGAATTGTGATGGTGACCTTCTTGTGGTTGAATCCATTTTATTCATGTTAGTAATGAAATGGATTGAATAAAATGGATAGTTTTAAGATTGCTTATACAGGAATTTTCTTAACTTGTATTATCAGTGTTGAGGTTGAATAAAGCTTATTTGACATCCAAAACATAAAACGTTAGTGAAGAATTCTTTTTATGATAGGAAAAGGGATTCTAAGATAAAAATCACAAGCTCATATAAAGGTTAACTTGAGATTTAATGGTGTGCAAGTCTTTTTTGTCTTTAAAGATAACACCTTCAGTATTCTTGATCCCATTATAACATAATTTCTGAAGCTCCATTTTCATTTTTTGAATCTTTCTCAAAAGGCTAAGCCTTTTTTAATAGCCTCCATAAAGCCTTCAGTGTATATAAGAAGTTATTGATTTATTATATTAAATGGGATCTCTAAGATTCAAATATAGTTCCCATTACCACTTTAGTTAGACAATGATCATATTAAAGAGGGTGTGAAAGTTACCATGTCAAACTTGTACCTTGAGAGCTATAAAGGGTTTATTAAGCTATGCTCATTTTTTTAATCAACTAGTTATTCATCTGTCTGTCACTATAGATATAAAGAAATCTATCAAATTTGAGATCAAAAAGTTGATCTATGCATAAACAATTGAGGAAGTTTTCATTTTTGCAACTATTATTCAATCTTTCTCCTTGTGCCTCTTGCAAAAATAAATTATAATTGAA
>JAOQMS010043711.1:0-11382 GCA_027563885.1 Erythroxylum longipes
ATACTAATCAAGAACAACGAAACATTCTCCCTAATTACTTTAGGGTGATGAATCCTATCTTGATCACACAACTACCTTCATATAGTTCATGCTATATCTAATGACTACCAATTAAACGACTTATGATTAAATAGATCATAAGTAGTATCAAAACATAGCAATCCCCATACAAGATAACTTTGAGGACCTCAAGTCAAATGATCTACAATCATCACAATGAAAATTCCATAGACATACAAGTAATGTTCTAAATGGATTTCTCATATCGGGTCTGTTTAGTGAACTTGTTCTCTAACAAACACCTACATATTTGTTTAAGTATCTCTATACTTTAGCCTATGAGAGCGATTACTTTCTTTATAAAGAAAAAACACAACGTATGCTAGTTTTTTTATATTATATTAATGTCTAATTTTAATAAAACAATGATTAAGAATATTTAGAAATAATACATAAATGCAATATAAATCTCATAATTATAATTTTATTATAATTTCATTTGTAATATATAATTATTCCATAAACTTTATTATATTTATCTAAATATGCATAAGATAAATAATACTTTTAAATAATTTGTCACTAAAATACAACTAAATCCATTGGCTGTAGAGCATAATCTTCGTAAGAAACGAAAAAAATATCCAACGTTCCTCGTAGAGATTAGTGCAATATTGTCACACAGGTTCTCGCTATCGAAGCTCCTTGAAATCCCCCACTAAATCTTCGAAGAATTCTTCGTCAAATCTTTGTTTGATCAGGTCTACAAGCTCTTCCCATGACATGAAAGTTGTTGGTGTCAGTTTTTCTGAAGTAACAAGTATCATTCTTGGGCTACCCCTTTCAGATGCATAGCCGTCATCCTTACCTTCCTCTCTTTCCGAGCTCTTTTTCCTACCTCTCTGTTTCGCTTTGATTCTGGGTGAGCAGTTTTTCATTTCTCAGCTGGTTTTCCAATAACGTCTTTAGGCTTTCATCAATCTTGCTTAATTCTGGCACTTGGGTTCTAATACCAGTTGTTTCGTAATAAAAGCGATGAACGAGAAAATTTGGAAAGATTAGAATAAATTGCAACGACAAAATAAACTTCAGAATTAGAGGAGGATAGGTAGTGAAGAAAGAGAGACGAGATTCAAACCAATATTTTCTGATTTTTACGAGTCCATCATGACAGTAATATAGACTTTTCTCTAACAACCCGTCAACTAACACGTCTTACAGTACTAACTACGAGGGCGCATTGTCTCTTTCGCATCTCGGCGTACAATTATCAAAAGATACACTTAACTACGTCGTTTATTTACTATTCTGCATGACCTTGTTTCCTGCCTTTTCCTTCTATTGTTTGCTTTGTAACACATTGCTAGCTTCTCATTTATTGGCACTACACAAAAAGATACAAAGCTATAAACATTGTCTGGATTTCTAATTATTTCTTTGTAAGTAGTACAGGAAACTCGTAGCCCTCATATGTTAATTTCTAACCCTTTTGCAAATGGCAAAGAGAGAAAAATCATGGCACACTTGAAGCCCATCTCCAAAGCAATTTGATTTTTCCCTTCCCAAATCACGTTTACTAACCACATGCACATTTACAAAGGCAGATCTTGACTTACACATGCATAGGATTCAGAAAGGAATATTTGAATATGATGATCATAACCGTAACCGGGAGAGTCTTCAGGGAACTACTTGGCGTCGCTTGCGAAAGGAGATGAAGCTTACTAACAAAACCAAATTCAGCAAAATTTAAGCGTGAAAATTTGTACGTAGTCCTGATTCCGACCTCAAGAAAATCAGGTGACTTTGAGACCAAAACGACCCACTGAAAAATGACGAGTATAAAGTTGGTCATGCTTGTAGGAGGACTTCAAGAAAATCAGGTGACTTTGAGACCAAAACGACCCACTGAAAAATGACGAGTATAAAGTTGGTCATGCTTGTAGGAGGACTTCCTGTTGCGTTCGCTTTCGGGGTATATACGTACAATTCCATGGGTTCGTTAATGCACGTTTTCGTGATCGATTGTCATAATCCACCACTATCTTTGGAAGCTTTAAGTGTTACGATTACTTACAGTTTTCGAAAACGTTTTTAGAGAAAAGGAATGTCATGTTTTTCATCCGATAACACAGATGATTTCCAAAAACTAGTTGGCAACCTCGAGATCCTAACTCAGAGACCGGGCTGCTGGAACGGCACAAGGATGACAATTTTTCTTTCGCTCAAATAAACTTACGGTTCAATTATTCTAAATAAAACAATATCATTTTATTTAAAAAAATTGAACCTCAAATAAACTTAAATCTAGGCAATTCAAATTCTGATCTAATTAAATAAATAAATTATTTTATATTTTTAATTTTAAAAAATTTAGTAAGAGCTAATCCATAAGCCAACCCATTGTCGTCCCTACGCATACTTTAAAAATGGCCAGAGCACTAACGATGCCACTAAAAATGACTTCAAAAGAAGATAGCAAAACAAGTCGCGCTGGACGCCGTTGCCATCTGGACAAAAATTTGTATGATATTTTTATAGTCCATGGTACGTAAGAAAATCTTTTGTTATGCAAAATGACTGGTTCCAGCTTGGACATAAAAATGTACGGACACCGTGATTCCAAGATGCATTTCAAATTTTAAAACAATAACATGCTGTCCGTATTTCTCTAGTAACGTTTAACTTGCATTCTCAGGGCCTTCAGATAATTTACAGGAAGCCTCGTCCCTTTACTTCTTTCAGAGTAGCGGGCACAGAGACAGTAATCTATATCCACCGGCTTACTTTTAAAGGAACAGATGGCACTGAGAGCGAAGAGTTTCATTTCATATCAACTTTGCAACAAAACCAGATCTATTTCATCAAATGCATGCCTTACAATAAAGATGAGAATTCACGAAAGCAAATGGAAACAATATAATCACTGACATTGCGGCAGCAGTCTGCAGGTCGGACAGAACCACTTTCCCTTAAATCTCGTCTCTGGTGTCAGCCCAACACATGAGTAGTGGAACCATTCCCCTCCTTGGCACTGTAAAGGGAACACAATTTGGGTTGATTAGGCCAAGTAAACTTATGCCCTTCATTGAGAAAGGGGAAACATTTGCAAGTAACAAATTCATGTATTTAATAGTGAAATTTAGGGTAGTCATATCATGTGAGCGGTGAGCCCACTATCAGCAAATCTACACACAAACTTCAATTGGCATTGCATCTTCACATACTGGACAAGACATATGTGCCTCAATTGGAAAAACATGCAAAACCATAGACAATCACCTAAATGAACAACTCCAATTAGAAGAAAAGAAAAGGGAAATTGAAGATTTAGAAAAAGAAATCAAGGAAAAGGAACCTACATTTTCATTATCGCAGGCGATCATATCTCCAAATGACACCTAAAAGTCAAAATCAAGGGAGTTCAATGATCTGGAGCTTTTGCAATACAATGCAAAAAGCCATAAACCAACTGCAAGGCAAGCTAACTTTAAACAACAGTGCAAAACCTGATGACAGACGCAATAGGTAGGTTCATTCGGATCAATGGGTTGATCAACATCAACAGGAATGGCAAATTCCTTTTTATGACTTCCTGGGGGAGGCATAAGCTCAAAATCCCTGTCACGATCCCAATCCCTATCTCGAAAATCAGTCCTTTTGGATTGAGGTGTTCCATAGAATGGCTTGCGCTTTTCCACTTTAGGAACTGTTATAGGTAGAGGGGGAAGAATTGCTGGCTCATCTGGTGGTATTTTACCTTCTGAAAGCATTACAACAAAGAGTAGTTTGATATAACTTTCAAGAAAAAGAATTAATTCAACTAACTTTGCGAAACAAGATAGGGTAACATGTAGCTTGGTATGATATTATGATAAACCAGATGTGATAAACCAGATAGTTTTTAACAGCCAAAAGCTTTGATGTTCAAAGTAATCATTACAGGTGGAATTACTTTGAGAGGTAAGTCAAAGTGTTAATTTAATCTTAGGATATAGGCATGCAACAGGGTTAGCATTTGGGGGCACAAGATATTCAAGTTGCATGAATATGGACTTATCCATCATACCATGCTTCAAATCTTCAGCAAAATAGTTCAGATCTTCGTCGAGTCGTTTAATATGGCTGTCTATCTGTAGAAATACCAAAACTGTTAGTCCGTTATGAATTAATCAGAATAGGAGTTGAAGACTTGTACAATGATATAACTATAATCGACTCTAAATCACACTGGATCAATAGCTTCATCTGTATTAACTTCAAATATAAATTAATTGGTCTGTAGATACAAAGAGGCCTAGTATGAATGCAAAACATTTATTAATGTTGGATAGTGGTAAAACATAAATTTAGATTAAAAAAGAAGAGAAAAGACCTTATTTTCTGGCTCCACTTTCAAAGATCTTATGAACGTTCTTAAAAGAACTGGTTATAATTAGGCTTCCCTGTCTTTTACTGCTTGCTAATTTTTCTTTTCGAACTTAAAAAAATTGAGTGAAATTCCTTTTCTGTATTGTGATTTTCAAAGAAAGTAACCTGACCGATGCAGTTGATCAGGGGAAACAAAAAAAAGTAGAAGTGAATAGATCCAGAGAGTCAAAGTTGGGTCATAACAGCTAGGTTAAAAGCCGTCGAAGGCTTAAGATGGAAAAGAATAAGGTGAGTTCTTGTAAATAACTATCATACAGGAAAAGCTCCATGCCTTTTGAGTTCCCCAGGTGCTATAATGTGGGAGTTTCATGCACGTGGACACCTCTTTGTCCCAATATATTGAATTACATCTTACCATTATACTAAAAGAGGTTATAAGAAGCAGAACAGCCTAATTTTTGTAAAGGCACTTAACTGTGAATGACCTGTGTTTGAGAGGTGCTTAGAGACTATCATATAACTCATCAAAGACAATTGTAACTTCAATTATATTCACTGAAACAGTTGTATGTGCCTTCTCCTATGTTTCCAAAGGTGATTTTTTGGACAACCCAAGAAGGGAAAGAAAATGAAGATAAAGATTAAAGATCTAGTTACACACACACACACAAAAAAACAAAGCTTACAAGGTCATGAGCTTGCCGTGCCAATAAAACCTTCTCTGTGCACAAGCTCAACGCGCTATCTTGATTTACTTCAATCTCCTTCCTCATTTTCTCAATCACATCATCCTCTTCACTATTATTGCCATAATTGGTACCGATTCCTTTCTTTGAGCTCTGTGAGGCTAAACCCAAACAGTACTTCGTTTGCTGTCTTGTTTGATTTATCATGGCTTTCAACGAAAAGAAAAAAGATGTCCATAAATAAACCATACACAGACATGATCACCTAAACAAGAAGTAAAAGAAATGCAAATAATCACGTCAAACCACACGCAAGTAAATGGAGTCAATAACACCATACACGTCTGTCGATCTATTTTTGCATACTTAACACTTAAATTAAGACAAGATACAATAAATTAATCAAAGATAAAGACGATTACCTGAAGAATCACATATATCCTCTGCATCGGCAGATAAAACAAAAACTACTTATATGAGCTATATGCATGTTCAAGTGCTAATTGCAAATAACAGAATCCCAAAACCAAAAATTCCATATAAATTCATAAATTACACACGGACTTCTGAGTAATATGGCTTGGCTGGTGCTTACATTGGGATCTCTCATCAAGTTCTCTGATGGTATTAAGAAGCCTTTGAAGCTCAGCTGGTAATGTACTTGCATCTGTTTGACATTTGATTTTCAGAGGTGCAATTTGAGATCAGACATTGATTTTACATTACAAAAAAGAACAAAAAAATTCAAAAAGTATACATGAAATGGAGAAACTCACACTCAAGATAATCATCGACGTACACCCCTGTTCGTGCGATTGCCATCCTAGGCTGCTATGTAGGACAAAAAGAGAATATGGAAGTTGGATAATGTCGTTCTAACTTTAAACTGGAATCACGTAATTAGAGATGTCTAGCTAGGCTTTCTGGAAATCAAGGATCATAAGCTATAAAATCAACATAAGGTATATGACTGGGGTGTGAGGTGTTTGTGGTTATAATGCGTCCCATTGAGCAGCATTTTATTAAAGAAAGTAGAAGAGTTGCCACTTTATTTTATTTAAGGGCAAAAATAAAGAAAAACAAACTGGTCAGAACCAAAGAAATGGGTTTGATGGCCAGTTTGTAGCCAAGGCAAGCTATTAGGCACCCTTAGCTCCCCATATAGAACTGTTAATACTTTGTATTCTTTAAAAAAAAACTCGGGACACTTATTGAAGAAAAGAGAGTTGGGAAGGTTTTTATTAAAAAAGACTATTTGAGAGAGATTTTTTCTGTCCATTAGAAATTTATTGGACAGTCGAAAGGCGAAGGATTTGTTGGAACTTAAGTTTTATTTATTAAAACCCCATTACAAAAGAAAGGATTTAAAGGAATAACTTTTTATTAATAAAAAAAGAACTAGATAAATTAATAAGTGAAATGAAGAAGATAACAAGTAAATAGATAAGAAAAGTTCAAAAAGAAAACTTTTAGCAAAATAAAACTGACTTTTTATGCCCAAACAAGACTCGTGATAACAATTAAAAACGTTGATTTTTATTTTTAAAAAGAAACATAACTGATCTTTTAGTCTTCGAAAGCTAGATCTTAAAAAGACACAATAATAACCCACCCCTTTTATTAGTCTTGTAATTCTCTAGTTACCCAAACACACAAAAATGGCCACGTCAAGAAGTTCAAATAATCAAGAACACACAAGCAACAAAATGTGATATACTATTCCCTTTAGAAAGATGACAGAATTCAAGATCCAAGAAACTAACATCATGAACCTCTTGAATTTTGACTTTTCTTTTTCTCTGTTTCCATCCAAAAACAACTTGATTCATTTTATTTATTTTAATTGTTGTTAAATAACAAAAGTTGGGATCATTTCATTATTAAATTAAATTTATTGAAACACGTAAATTTACCGCCAAGTTATCTAGCCATCATGTTTTCAACATTTTACAAAAATTCAAGCACCAAAATCTGAACAAAGGTACAATTAGAAGCACTTATTCCATGCAAAAGTTAAAAAGGTACACCTACAAACTTGCTTCCAATCACAATTGTATAGATCTACGGCCACTGAAGAAAGGAAAAGAAAATCTTGAGCCCAAATTCTTCAAGCTTTAGCCTCCTTTTCCGTACAGTTGATATGATCTAAGTGAAGTTGCTTCCTAGGAATGTTCTTAGCTTAGTGAAAACCAGACCAAACCAACGTGAAAAAGTTCAAGCCAAAACCCAACAAATTAAATGGTGAGACTCTTAAGACATATAAGGTCCAATATCATAATTAACCTAGATGACACCTAATGCTTTCTTAAAACTCAAGGGCCCAACACCTTACATGCTAAAATATCTTCAAACACCAGCAGCCCACAACCAAGCAAAATTGGAGAACAAAATGCCTTTAAACCAACTAGTAATCAAGAAATCATCATAAAGAAAAGCAAAAATTAAATTAAATAAAACCAAAATCAACACCATGGTCAATTATTGGAATCACAGTAAAGTGATGGCAAAAGTAAAAGTAAATAAAACCAAAATCAAACCATGGGCAAATAATTAAGACCGAAAATGAAAAAGACGATTGGGAAGAAAGAAAGGAAGGCTTAATTACATACAGTATTGTGAACAAACTTTCACTGCACACAGTTAACCTAGAGGACCAAGAGGCAGAAAATTGGATAAACACGGCATAAGAGAAAAGAAAATTGAATCAGTGTTCAAGATCTCAACTAAAATAGGAGCCTGTCCTAAGCAAACGAAAAAAAAGATTGAAAATATAAACTGAAACCAAAAATCCAAGATCCTAAGAAGAACAGAAGTAAAAAATTCAAACAAAAAACCCACAATAGTCAGCTGGCCCAACTAAAATAAACATCAAAACAGAATGGCTTCCAGCAGACTCATGACCAACAAGCTTATCAAAGGGAAAGGCAAAGGAAAAATCAAATCAACATAAAGTGAAAGACCAAAGGCATTAACCAAAAATTCACAAAAGTACAACACCAAACCATGAAATCAGGCCACACACTATAAAACAGAAATCATGTCATAGAATTATTCAGAACAGTTTGTCGAAACTCAACGTAACAAACTTATAAGAAAGCTACAAAAAGACATCAACACAAAGACTATTGTCCTAATATTAGAGAGATCAAGGTAAAAAACATCAAAACATGACAGAATATCATCAAAAGAAAGCCATATCACTATCCAGAGCTCAAATGAGGGTGGTGTAACATAACCAGTATCAATTTCTCAATGAGAACAGGCAAATCATACAAAATACAATTGTGTCAACTAACAGAAAAGGAAACAAAAAACGCCAACCACAACTAAGAAAGATTATGCACAATCCCAACTCCAAATTACTATGGAACAGCATGCCCAAACATCAAAAACAAGAACCTCATACCATGGCAAACAAAACATATCTAGGAAAAAGAAGACTACATCGCATAATCTGAGAATAATTAAAGGAGATCAAAATAACATGATTGGACCACATCTTATCAAGAAACAACCATAAACTCACCGGAACAATCATTCACACAGATTTAGGAAATTACCAGAATAATTCAGAGATAATCACCAAATAAGCATCACATGTCTCCACCAAACAAAAATTAAGCAGCAGCACAGAAGAGGCACTGAGGTGTCAAGTTCCTGGCTTTCTGCAGAAAAGAGACAAAGAAGAGGAGTTCAAATACAAAATTGAGAGTAACCTAAGACAATATAACCTAGTTTAACCTAGCTTGGGGTTCTAATGTACCTTTTAACCTGTTGAACTACTAGAAATTACAGTTCACCATAAAATTAAAGGGAGATAGCCGACCTATGCTTGAATGCATACACAATAAATTAGAACATTAATTATGCAAATGTAAGATGTAAGAAGAATATAGGACAACAAGATTCAAGAATTAGATAGAATGATTTATTCAACTAATTTCTCGATTGCATCTATTGTAAAGCATAAAAGGTGAAAAAACTACTATTCATTTTGAGACTTTGTACATACTTCATCATTTGAGCAACCTGAAGTAATCCAAATTAAAGAAGGAATAATCCTCAGCTTTAAACAACAATTAAAAACCACTACAAATAGTCTTTAAAAAGTTGCTTGCTTCTTGATGTATAGAAACAAGACGTTATTGGTCAAATAACAAAAGAAAATAAACCAAAGAAACTAGTGAGAATCTCAAGCAAAATTCATCAAAGCAAAAAATCTCTGCAAATATCAACTGAGTTATACTTTATGAAGAGGCACTGGATGAATGGACAAGATTTTACCTAATAGATCCTCAGTGTTTCCTGTTTCAGCTTCTATTCCTTGATGAAAATATCGTTGATTCCTCTCTCCCTAAAATAAACACTTGAAAGAAAAAGAAGAACGTACAAAGGTTAGCACCGACGTTATCCCAAGACCCAGATATTTCAAATCAACAACCATCATACTTCAGTTCATGTACAAATGTTAGCACCCATGTTATCCCAAGACCCAGATATTTCAAATCAACAACCATCATACTTAAGTTCTGGTCCTTAAACTATTTCAAATTAACAGTGCGTAGTGTTTAGTCCGTTGTCCTGAATTACCAAACAATTGCAAAAACAAAGAGTCAGAACAGCTAAAATACACAAATAAGAAATCACAAAAATGAATATTGCATTCCTTTTCCCTTCATACAATCACTTAGTGGCTTAACCAAAGTCCAAACTTGTCATGACGCCAAAAACCAAACGGCAGGCCAAAATAAAACGAAACAAGAACACAGGAGGTAAGCTTTCCTAATTGATCAAAACAATTCGATTACTTGAAAGTTGAAGACAATCTGAAGACCGCATTTGAAGCAAAAACTTTCTATAAATAAAATAAGAGCAATTGACTGAAACAAAGATGACATATATACATAAAAATAAAATTAAGATTAAGATTAAAAATTTGAAAAGAACAAAGAGCAGATCTGAACTCAGGATTATATGCCTAGAGGTCTCTCCCTATGCTGTTCTATCAAGTATGGGAGGCCATCTAAAGAAAAGCAACATATGAATACCGGATCTGCTAGGGAAACTCAAAGAAGAAACGAACCAAAGCCGCAAAGAAACAAAATTCGCAAAAAATAAAAAATAAAAACCACACCTAAAATCAGGTAAAAAGAAACCAAAACACCAACCTCCCGCAAAATCGCATGCACACATTTCAGCTACTGAATTGACTATAAAGAACTCAAATCCTAGTATCCTCACTAAAATTCAAGATCTTGATGTGAAAAGAAAACAGAAGAAAAGAAAACGAAGGAAGAGCTGGACTCTACGACGACAGCCCTCTAACCACTGTTAGATGTCAATTTCAGCCCAGTCCGCTGCCCACTCAATTTAGACAAAACCGCTTCATTTTTTTTAAAATGACGCTGTTTTACAATTTTTTAAATTAAAAATATAAATGGGTTAATTACGGGCCGAACAGCTCGCTAGTGGGTCAGGCCGCGAGCTTGACTATCCCAATCAACGCAGGTCACAGGTTGGTCAGTGGCTCGTCATGATCGAGGCCAGGCTGTGTCGGGTCCCTAAACGTTACCAATAACGTCCCGGACTTGGTAATAAAATGTGTTTTGATTCAGTACTGTATTGGTACCGGTCAATATCAGATACAATTTTAAGTAATTATTTAAATTTATGAAATAGTTCTTAAATTTTTTTAAAATTTACAAAATAATTTATTGTCATATTGTACAGTTATACTATATATTTTTAACAATATCTCCAAAAATCAAAATAATAAATAATACTCTTTTGATTTACTTTCAAGTATAAACATAACGATTATCATAAAGCATTGATGGATGTACTGAATTCAAAAAGAATAAAGTTCAATAAAAAAATCAAGAACAATTCTTAATATAAATTTAGAAATTCATAATCATGTTAAACATCATGTTAATCCAAATAAAAATCCAAGATGATGAAATAATTGAAAAGAAATAAAAGAAAAACTAGTTTGAGTCTTTATCTAGAAACCTAAAATTTTCTTAAGCTTCACTTGATGTCTCCTCTTAATCGTCTTTTAATCTAATGGCTACTCACTTTTTGTGGTGTTTTTCTTGTCCTCAAATAAAACTTGAGGCTTCTAGGGTTGTTTCGTAGGTTTCCCTACTTAATTTGGTTCTGAAAATAGCGCCCAAACCTTAACCCTACGTTTGGTTGCTGTCTTCATGGGTGGGGACAGAAGACAGGGACAGAAAAATTCTATCCCTGACCTGTTTGCTTGCTGTCCCCACCAATTTCTGTCCCGACTCCGGAGACAGAGACATAAAATTTTTGTTCCTTCCAA
>JAOQMS010043712.1:0-11381 GCA_027563885.1 Erythroxylum longipes
TTAATGCACGTCCATGAACAAGTCCATCTTCCATGATCCAGTTCACTTTATGGTGCAGTCTCGTCGCTCTATAACTATGTACAAGTCACAAATCGAGTTAGTATAAAACCTCCCACGTTTTACATACGTCCGACCTGCTTCGTCGAAGTCAAGTGCCTTCGCGCACCCTCAGATCTCACATGACTTAGTTCGCCAACTCGTAAGACTTCGCCTTGTTCCCTTGTCAACACGCCTTCCTGGTGCCGACTTACGTGCTAAGCATTGGCCAAGGCTCTCCAACACTCGCACAAACCCGCATTCTGGACTTAGGGGTCTAACAGTAGGTGTCATCAACTTTAAAAGACATATGCCTTAAGGCATGGAATCCATTTATTCCATAATCAAGTTGCCATATGCCCCTTAAGATGCTGCCTTTAATCTCTTATTAATTTGTCCACATGTCACACATTAATTGATCCACTTGTCACTTTATAATGTTCCATTTGTCAATTAATGACTAGTCTATTTGTCACTCATTTAACTATGCCAAATGTCACTCAATTATAGGCTTAGTCACCCTAATTTTTCATGTATCAATTTATCTTACCACTTAGCATTTTTTTCTAATCCAAATGTATATCTTAATTCATCACTCTCCCAAATAATTACAATTAATTCCAAATTACTAATTGGAATCCAATCAAACCAAAATTCAAGACATAATAATTCACAATTTACATCATTTTCATTTTAAAAATCTTTTATACCCCAGGACATGTCAGTTGAGTGCTTATACTATCTTTGTAATTTGTACAAATTATAATTCATGTGTGTATGCTATGCAAATGAAATCCTCTTAATGTTATTTTTCATTTTCAATGTTCTACGGTTTTAACCCTAAACATGTTGCAAAAATTGGATATTACAAATGGTGCAGGCTCAGAATTTGGCAATAAATCAAGAGACTGAGTTAAAAGTAATCTAGTTAATTTATGCAAAGGGAGTTGGTGAATTAATTTGTCACACGATTAATAAATTGACAGGCATATGAAGAGAGATATTGTGTGAAAACTCATTCAATAGATCACTTCATAACTAATTGAAAACATTAGGGAAAAGTTGTGAATTAAAAGATTGCAATTCTAGAATTTTTAGATTCAATTATAGTTATTTGGTTAGATCTTGAAAGATAGTAATCAATCGCTTCAAAATCTAGGATCAACATATAATTAAATCAGTGATTATTAGGGGAACAAAATAACGAGAGAATAAATCCTAAGCTTCATCCTTGATCATCCTTACATAATTGTGGCAGCTAAATTGATTATTTGATTAATTGCTCAATTTTGTTTGATTTCTTAATTTCTGTTATTTATTTTTATTCAATTCATATTTTAATACCTTATAGAAAGTTAGGTTCACTTAGTTATAACTATTTCATCATAGGATCGACACTTTCAATACTATGTTTACGATTCATATATTTGCGGATATTGAAATTTTTATTACAGATAAAACTTTCTCAATAGGATAGAACCTAAAATTTAATACTCTAAATTGATGATTTAATGAAAATTTTCTAACTTTTTTTTTATCGTTCATGCTTATATATTGTGTTGAAATAAAGGAATGAGAGCAGCAAATTCAATATTTAAATTTGTAAATTGAGATCAAGAGTTGATATATATGAATAGATCATAATATGAATAATGAGGTTTGTATGGGTTGTTAGAGATAAAACTATATGATCTTTCTTGAATAGGGTAAAACCTATATGAAGATTCTCAAAATGAGTTAATGCATTCTTAGGTTGCTTTCTTTAAAAAGAGATTTTGATAAAACCAAATTTAGGATAAAGACTATATTGTTGGGGAAGAATTTAGTTTTAACTTGAGAATTCCTATTGATTTAATGAACTAGGATTAATTATTAAGCCAATATAACTTTAAAGCAAAGAACAAGTTCTAAAGGAATTCTTACTTAGTTCCTACTTAACTATTGGTTGTGTAATCTTATTATTGACACTAATTTGGTGATTTAGATTTGTTTTTATTTTTTATTTAAATCAAAATTTGATTTATTATATTAGATAATTGAAAGAGACATTTCTTGTAGTCACAATCTCTATGGGATAGAGATTGAAACTCGACTCACGTAAGTTATACTATAAAAAACGATAGGTGCATTTACCTTAGTGATTTTTTTGATATTATTTTCATGTTTTGTTTTATTTATATCATATATCATATGTCTTCCATATTGAGTGTTTCAGAAGAATATGCATTGATATATAGTTTGTGCCAGTTTATATTTCTTATTATTTCTCTTTGTAATGTCACGCTAGCTCTAATCCAACTGTCTTTAATACACTGGCATTTCATTATAGAGCATAACCTGTTAAACAGGTATGTTCCAAGCTGTACCACTAAATTACCATAAAATTTAAAATATATAATTTTAGAAATCTTCTTTAATTTTTCATAGCATTTTGAATTATCTTAATAAGAGCTCATGACAGAGAGTCATACCCACTTTGAGATATTATCAAAATAGTCCAAAATTGCCCATTTATCTTCCTTTTTGCTTTAAACACCACTATTTGCATCCTTTGTTAAATCTAAGCAAAATGAGTACATTTAGGTATAAAATATGTGTAAAGGAATAAATAGTAAAGGATAAAAAATGTCATTTTTCATTTTTAGTATAATAACTTTTAGCTTCCTTTGTAGAGTTTAAGAATAAAGGCGTAAATTTTAAAATGTTTACATTTTTATGTACAACTATATTATATACCAAATGAAAAAAAGAATTGATCATACTTCTATGTAAATATAGGACATGATATTTATTTCTAGATAGGTTATATTTGGGAATGCCCCTCAAGAAAACCCTAAGTGTTAAGGTTCCTCCCTTTTTCTATTGTTTTCTTTACCTCTTTGCTAGCTATGTGATCTATGCTTTTGTTATCCCTACTCACCCTTCCTGATACTTATTCCTTCTACATCCTTATCCCTTTTTCTTGAGTCTCCTATAATAACTCAACTATCTTGTTTAGTCCCAGCTGAGTTAGGGACATTTTATTCTTTCATTACCCTTTTCTTTTCCCAAATGTGACACAATACCATTTTTAGTAACCATTTTTTGAAATTTGTTTAAACATACTACTCATATACTTATTCTTTTAGCTACGGAAATCAAAGATCCAAACCTAATTCATAATTTTTAGGATAATATGAATTTTTTATCACTTTTAGGTTATACCTTTTTCTGATCTAACTCAACTTAGAGTAGATAGTAATAAAATCTCAATTAATCATGCTCTTCCAAAATTAAACTCTTTGAATCCTTAAGCAACCTTTAAAACTCCTCCATTTATACCTCGTATGATATGGAAATATGTTATAATAGATGACTATGATGTTCTTTTGATGTACTACTGTTGGACCCCAAGTTTTTTTCTTATAATTTAGTCCATTAATTTAGCAAGCATAAATAGAAATTATAATTTTGTAAATTAGAATTTGTTGGAGGTTAGTTATGAATATATTTTATCTACATGTGTTTGCATGAATTAAACAAAAATGTTAGAATTAAGTTAGTGGTAATAGACATGAAAGACCAAAGGGACAAGTAGACATTAAATTAAATGTGGAACGATAAACTTGGAAGGACTAAAAGTGGTCTTAAATAAATAAGAAAAGAAATGAGAAAAAGGAAGTAAAGACTGCGGGAAGTTTGTTGGAGAAGCTAAGAAGAAAGAAAAGAAAAATGTAGAAGGAAATAGAAGAAGAAGAAGGAAGAGGATTCAACTGAGCTTTAGGTAACCTTCATCTTTTCTTCTTGCTTTGGCAGAAAAAGGAACTAGAGAAAATGAGTTCCTTGTGCTGAAAATAAAAGGGGAAAGGAGAGGACCAAGAAACCCAATTTTGTTTTTCATGGATTTTCAACTAGATCTTAGTTGTTTTAGCCTAGTTAAACCATGGGTAGACTAAGTCTAAGCTCAATTTTTTATTATTAAAGCTTTATAGATTTTCTATTTGTATATTTGTTTGAATGAAAATTTCTTTGTTTGAAGGAAACCAAGAAAATCCAAGGCAAGAGTAAGAGGAAAGGTAAACTTGAATTTGGATTTACAATTAATTATGTGGGTAATATGTTTATAGTTATTGTGGATGATGGGCTGATTTCTTACTTGCTTGCATGTTTAATTGCTTAACTTTTATTTATTGAGATTGTTGGAAAAATGCACTATGATTTATTATCATGTTGTTCCTTGAAAGATGCTACTGCATGTTGTATTAATGAAAAGAGGAAAAAGCACAAGAAGCATGAAAGTATGAACATGTGATGAAATGAATTGAGAATCGAAATTTGCTTGTGTTTGGGTAAGAGAGATACCATTTCATTCTTCATATGCATGTTCACTTAAAGCCTTCTCCCAGTTGCCTGCTTGTGGCACATGAGCTCCTAAAAATAGACTCATTTAGTTTATGGTGTAAACTTTGGTTTCTCCATTTCGATCCATGGGACTCTCTCAAGCCATTATGTTTGTTCATTTCATTTTGATTTATTGAGCATGATACACATTTGAGTGTTATGTTGATGGTTAAATATACATTAAATGATTTATGTGATATTTATGTGATAACATTTTTACTATGAGTTCTCTGAGCTAGAACTGTAGATAATTTAATTGCTAGATTAAAATAAGATAGATATATATATATGCTTGATTGTGTGTGGCTCATTAACAATGGCTATAAACATATTAGCCACTGGGCTTCACAGCTCAACCCATTAGTTTTCACACCTTAGGTGCATAACGAGAAGATAATTGATCCTGTCAAACTCCAAGACATCTACCTTTTATGACTAAGTTAGTTCGACTATTTTTGATAGCTTTATAAGCATATCAAGCTTAAGAATCCATTTATATTTTGTATTATACTATCGATGTGACCTTTGATATGTAATTAAATCTATGTACAAACACCGTTTTATTTAATAAATGAAAGTAAGAGTTGAAGAATTTCCCTTTGTAAATGTTCAAAACTATCTTTTATGTTGTGTTGTTAATTGTTGTTGGAAATGGAATAGTATGTTGTTAGATGGCCCTAGATAGATTTAAAATAAATTGTTACGCTGGGAGTCATGTATGTACAATTTGTTCTTATTGGATCCGGTCTTTTTGGAATATGTGAAATGCCCATAATAGGCAAAAGAAGAAAAAGGGGACTCAGTTGTAGCATTACCGTGGACATAGTTAGTGGCTCTAACTTCCATTAATAAACTGTATTAATTTAGGCAAAATTGGATAAAGTTGTCTTTATAAAAGTTGTAGCTTATCCTCTTAGCTTTCCAATGGTATAAAGTTTGAAATTTTTGGACATTAGAATTTAGAGATATGACTTTTACAACTTTGAGTGATAGAACTCTTCACTTAGGTGCACTAACATGATCGTGATAGAACCCCTCTTTCATAGGGGTGCACGATCATGCTAGACCTATAGGAGTGCACGATCATGCTTGTGCATGAGGGTGACAAGCGAACTTGCCAAAATTAGGATAAATATAGGCTTTCAAGTGCTTCCAGCCTTCTCCTTACTTGACCTTCACCCAATCTTCTCGTAATGTAGCCATGAAATAAGCACTGAGACCCGATCTTAACAACTACCTTCCTACCTAAAAATAGAAGAGGACCATAGTTTTCCTTAAATTGGAGGTCTTAAAGATTAGAGCAAAAATATGGAAGGTGATAGTTGTTAGATTTTTTTGGAAACATCCTCCTTTTCTAACAATTATCCGTGGGGTTATCAATTATAGGAAAATATATGTTTAATTAAAGTTTTACCATTAGAAGAAGAAAACTTCTTGTTCAGATTTTCCGCGAGATAAGAAGTTAGGAAACTGATTGAAGAAAAACTTTTGTACTTTGCTAATCTTTAAATCAAACTCTACAATATCGTATAGGAACGTGTTCCCCTATAGGCTAATCTTTATAATATCGCCTTAGAATATTAGTTAACCAAAGTCTTAAATATTTAAGCCAACTAAATTAAGACTTGTATATGTTTAGATGAAACTACTATTAAGAGAAGGATAATAGGTTATACTCAAGTATATGATAGTGTACAAATTGAAAAGGAATTATTTGATGTAATATCCTTATATGACTAGAAAAAATGATATATTTTGTTAACATTTAATTAAGGTTTCTTATTATGGTAACTATCTATGAAGGAATAATGTAAGGTATAGTAAGCCAATGAGAAAACTTCCTTAAAAGTTAAATACGCTAAATTGATGAGGATGGATACTAAAAAAAAATCTCAGAATAATATGGATATGATTATAGTGGAGGAAGTTGGAGAAAGGAGTAACAAAGAGGAGACGATTCTTATAAAGAGCATTCCTGAAAAGAAGCATAAGGAAATGATTTCTTCTAGCTTTACGTCAGATGAAGGTGACAGGATGCTAAAGGAGAGTGTCTTAAATATC
Source organism: Erythroxylum longipes (assembly GCA_027563885.1). NCBI lineage: Eukaryota > Viridiplantae > Streptophyta > Magnoliopsida > Malpighiales > Erythroxylaceae > Erythroxylum > Erythroxylum longipes. The sequence goes on from JAOQMS010043712.1 coordinate 6,478, forward strand.
TTAAAAGTTATTAGATCTAATAAATTGAAAGATGTCAAAATAGGAAATGTAAGTATAATAATCAATTAGGGGAAGAGATCTTGATAGATAATAATTTAACAAAAGATGGTATTAGCTCTCATGGGATCCATCAAATTGAAGGTAATAAGAAGCTAAAACGTTTTAGCAAGATCTGATTAAAGAGGAAGAAAATAATCATCTCTTACAATATAACGAGCATTAGCTGCCATAAAAAATAGTAAGTGTTTAAAGATTTGTCAAGGATAATAACCCCTTTTTAAATAGTTTTTTAGAAATCAAATTGAACAAGGATAATTTTTCAAAAATAAAGCTTTTAAATAAACATTAGACTTCTTCCTTGGCCTCTAGAGAGCATGCAAAGACGAAAAAAAATTAGTGTCTAAGGGTGGTTTAAGCACCAAATAAGATGAGTTCAAGTAGATGCTTTAGTGAGAGTTAGATCAAGACCAAGTTTCATGTAATTAATCTTATGTAGCAATTGCTTAAGATTGTATGAATAAATCTCAAGATCACTCCTCTCAACTTCCAGAACTCTTCTAGAACCTTAGTCTCTCTCTATTGAGTGTGTTTTATGGCTAAAAATTCATGTGTATGTACCACTTGTCATTAAGTCGGTCACGATCATGGCCTGTAAGCCACAATCATGGCCTACTTAATTGATAGCCGTGCACACTTTATTTTTTATCCAATCTTTTATGCATGTGACCTTTAGGTTCCCAGTAATTTTAGTCACTTGAATTAACTTTTAATCCAAGCAAATCATAAAGGGTTTTATGATGCCAATTTACAGGAATGTAAATGGATTAACACTTGAACTCTTCGATAGTTAATTATTAAAATTGTGAAACTTTCCATAGGTAATTACTGTGCAATTCATCCCTTCACCTTCCTATACCCCACTTGGTTCGAAGTATGGGCTATGTGTCAACTCCTACTAGACTGACTATGTCAGATCTAGTCCAAGTGATGTTAGTTCTTGTTCTCGGGATCTCATTACTCTATGTGTCATTGAAGACTCTCTTCATGACACATAATTGCTCTGGACAGAGGCTTTGAAGTAATAACCCCTACAAGAGGCCATGGGTATCATCTCCTTCTATCAGGAGTGGTGAATCCTTTATTGGCTACCCAATTACTAAATTACCACCCTATGAGTGACCTAATCTTGAGACAACAAGGAATGGTGTCAAAGCACAGGATTAGTATCCAAGATATCCTCGAGTACCTCAAGTCTAAAGATATTTGTGCCATTTCTATGATGAGATTACTCACTGAAATTTGGTAGATCATCCATATGATAATCTCATAGCGGGACATTCGATGTACTTACTACTATTAGTAAACATCTATATGTTAAATCTAAACATCTCATGTTTATAGTTTATGAGATTGACTATTTGATCAAATCAAGGAATATAACATGTGCTAGTCTATCCAAATTAACAATGTACATCTCATTAATCCTATGACTAGGGATTATTTAGATACTAACATAATTTCACATAATAAGAATCTCATTATCATGATCTCATCATGATTTCCTTCATACTATGTTTTGTAACATGGACTTCATTAATTCAATTTAGAACGACATCAATTTGTAAATAAGTAAACATCAAATTAATGAATATCACCTTTCGTTTTATTAATCAAAATAAAGTTTGTACAAAAGTGCTAAAGGTTATTGCCTTTAGAGCACTATTCTAACAATCTCCCACTTGCACTAAAGACAATCACCTTCGTATCTAATAGCATAGGTGAGTACACTAGAATCAAATCTTATTTGAGGAAATGGCTTAGTCAAAGGATCAACGATGTTCTGATCTATGGGCACTCTCTCTATCTTCACATCACCTCTCTCAATGATCTCCCTGATCTGGTGATATCTCCCGAGTATGTGCTTGGACTTTTGATGAGACCTTAGTTCTTTGGCTTGAGCAATAGCCCTATAGTTATCACAATACAATAATATCGAGTCTACAATGCTCAGAACCACTCTAAGTTCTCTAACCAACTTCTTGGTCCAAATAGCTTCTTTTGTCGCTTCCACAGTTGCAATGTACTTTGACTGGGTCATTGAATCTGCAGTTGTCTCTTGTTTAGATTTTTTCCAACTGAATGCTCCACCATTCAGTGTCAAAACATAACCTCACTACGATTTGGAGTCATCCTAGTCAGATTGAAAATTAGCATCTGTATGCCTACTTACTACAAGATCTCCATCTCTATATACTAAGAATGCATCCTTCATCCTTCTCAATTACATTAGGATATTCTGACAGCCACCCAGTGACACTCACCATGATTCGATTGATATCTGCTTGTAACACTTAGAGCATGCGATATAGCGGGTCTTGTACATAATATAGCATACACGATTGATCCTATAGTTGAAGCATACGGGATCAAACTCATGCGAGTCCTCTCATTACATTTTGGGACACATAGATTTCGAGAATTTTATCTCATCAGTCATAGGAAGAAACCCTTTCTTGGACTACCCATGCTAAACCTCTTTAGCACTTTATCTATGCATGTAGACTGTGAAAGACCTAGCAACTTTCTTGATAGGTCTTTATTCCCAATATATAAGTTGCTTCTCCAAGGTCTTTTATAGAGAAATTCTGGGACAACTAAATTTTGACAGATTGCAAACTTGAGACATCATTTCCTATTAGTAATATGTCATCCATATGTAACACAAGGAATATGATAGCACTCACATTAACCTTCTTTTACAAAAAGGTTCATTCGGATTTTGTAAGAAACCAAACTATTTCATTGTCGCATCAAATTGGATGTTCTAACTCCTAGATACTTGCTTCACTCCATAAATAGAATTTTGAAGCTTGCATACCTTTTTGCCATCATTGGATATGAATCCCTCAGGTTGTATTATATACACATCCTCAGCTAGGTTTCCATTAAGGAAAGCCATCTTCACGTCCATTTGCCATATCTCATAATCATAATGAGCATCAATGGCTATGAGTATTCTAATGGATTTAAGCATGGATATGGGGCTAAATGTCTCATCATAGTTAACTCCTTGTCTTTGACGATAACCTTTAGAGACTAGCCTCGCTTTATAGGTAATCACATTACCATCTATATCGATTTTCTTCTTGATAATCCATGGCCCTTTGGGTGGGTTAACCAAAGTCCAAACTTAGTTTTAAATGGAATGTATTTTAGACTTCATAGCTTGAAACTATTTTTCAAATTCTGAACTTTTTAGAGACTCTTCATAGTATGTAGGCTCATTGTCCTTTATGAGAAATACGTCATTATGTTCACTTACGAGAAATCCATCTCCTTGGAACATTACGTATCCTACTTGACCTATGAACATTTTGTGTGTCAGAAGGTTTAACTATTGTCTCATCTCTATTAACAACAATCTCAGGTTCAGGCAATTGATCTATGTCTATTTGAGCCTCATGAACTTCAACAAGTTCAACTTTACTCCCACTGTCTTCTATTAGACGAAACTCTTTCTTTAAAAGGATAACAAACACCTTTTTCTCTAAATCATTGTAGAATTGATATCCACTTGTTTCCTTAGGATATCCTACAAATAAAATTTTATCAGATTTCGTTTTAAGTTTGTTTGATTGAATCTGCTTTACGTAAGCTAGACAACCCCAAACTTTGATATAAGAAAGATAGGGTTTTTTATTAGTCCATATCGCATATGGAGTAACATAAACTGCTTTTGAAGGGACTCTGTTTATTATATAAATAACAGTCTCAAGTGCATGACTCCAAAGGGATTTTGGTAGTTCTGCTAAGCCCATCATTGACCTTACCATGTCCAACAAGGTTCAGTTTCTCCTTTCAGCCACACCATTATATTGCGGTGTATAAGGTGGAGTCCATTGGGATGCAAACCTGCTATCCTTGAGATAACTTAGAAACTCCTAGTTAAAGTATTCAACACCTCGATCAAATCGAAGTCTCTTGACACTTTTACCAAGTTATTTCTCTACTTCATGTATAAATTGTTTGAACATTTCAAATGCTTCAGACTTGTATCTTATTAGATACACATACCTATATCGTGAATGATCATCAATAAAGGAAATGAAGTATATAAAACTACCTCTGGCATGAATAGACATTGGACCACGTACATCAGAATGTATTAGGTCTAATAACCCATTTGCACGTTCACCCTTTCCTTTAAAAGGTAATTTATTCATCTTGCCTAATAAGCAAGATTCACATGTATCATATGATTCATAATCAAACGAACCTAAGCTAGCACTCCTATGTAGCTTAGCCATGTGTCTCTCATTTATATGGCCAAGTTGATAATGCCATAAGTAAGATGATTTTAAGTTATTTGTTTTTTCTTTTATTGTCATAGATATTTAAAATTGGATAGCACATATCTAATATGTAAATACCATTGTACAATGTAGTAGTACCATACAATATTTCATTCAACTTAATTGAACAACCATTGCTTGAAAAAGTTAAATGAAATCCTATTTTTATTAAGACATGAAACAAATACAATGTTCTTTGTCATAAAAAGTACATAATAGCAGTTATCCAAAATTAACTCTAGCCCACTAGGAAGATACAAAACATAGATTCCTATGGCTAATGTAGCAACTCTTGCTCCATTTCCCAAGGGTAGGTCCATCTCTCCCTTTCTGAGCAGTCTACTATCCTTAGGACCTTGCATATCTGTAACATCCCCTCACTTATGGGAAGGGTATTTTGGTCATTTTGGAATAGGTTAGGATTATTTAAAGTGTTTTTACATATTCATGCATTCATGTATGCACATGAATAGCCAATAGAGAATTTTTGCACATGTAAATGTTTGTACATGCATTCATGACATTTTCCCGGTTTAATTGTGAATAATTGTG
>JAOQMS010043713.1:0-11380 GCA_027563885.1 Erythroxylum longipes
CAAGCAGTGGATCTCATAAACTGTAAGCATGAGATGTTTAGAGTTAATATGTGGATACTTACTAAGGGTAGTAAGTACATCGGACGACCCACTATGAGATTATCATATGGATAATCTATCGAATGCCAATGATTATTCTAATCATAGCAATGGTGTAAATATCCTTAAACTTAAGGTACTTAAGGATATCTTGGATACTAATCCTATTCTTTCACATCATTCCTTCTTATCTCAAGATGAGGTCACTCTTAGGGTGGTGATTAGGTACAACTATTGGTATTCGAAGGTAATTAGGTAGCCGATAAAAGATTCATCACTCCTGATAGAAGGAGATGATACTCACGACCTTTTTTCAGGGTCATTACTTGGGAGTCTCTGGCCAGAGCAATTATGTGTCATGAAGAAAGAGTCTTCGATGACACATAGAGTAATGAGAACCCAGGATAAGAACTAACATCACTTGGACTAAATGTGACGTATTCAGTATAGTGGGAGTTGACACATAGCCCATACTCTGAACCAAGTAGGGTATAATATGGTGAAAGGCCAAATTGCATGGTAATTGTCTGTGTAAAGGTTCATAAGTTGGATAATTAACTATCAAAGAGTTTGTGTGTTAATCCACTTATATTCTGGCAAATAGGCATCATGAAATCCTTCATGATGTGTTTGCATGAAAAGTTAATTCAAGTGCCTAAAATAACTGGGAACCTAAGGGTAACACGCATAAAAGATAGAATGAAAAACAAGTGTGTATGGCCTATTTTAAGCAGGCCATAATCTTGGCCATAGGTAAGGCATGCCACGATCATGGCCATGTTGGCCATGATCGTGACAGAAGCTGCAAAGTGACATATAAGTGAGTTCTTCACTTATGTGCACAAATTTTTGTCACTTCTTACACACACAAGTGATAGGAAAAGGGCTTTAGAAGAGTTCTAGAGTGAGAGAGAGGTGTATTGAGTATTGTTCTTATGTGTTCTTGGAGATTAAGGAAGGGTTTGGTGTTTACAACAACCCAAACAAGGAGAAGAAAAAAGAAAGGAGGAGATACACAAGGTAAAAAGTCTTGTTATTTCATGTTCTTTACATATCCTTGCATGCATGTGAGATTCTGTGATTTTTGGGTTGTCATAGTGTCAGAATCTTGATTCTAGCACTTCCGCTGCATTCGCATGCATAAAATGCATGCAACCATAGCAAACCCAACACCCCCTTCTTCCTTTTTTCTTCATTCTTTAATTTTTCACATTCTCTCTCTCTTAAAAACACGAAACTCACTCTCCCAATCTCTCAAATCCTTCATCTTTCACTCAAATCTTGGTATTTTCTTCACTTCTTCCATCAATTTTTCATTCCTTTACACTTATTTCACATTAATAACTCAAGAATCCAAGGATTTGGTAAGACTTTCTCTCTTTCTCTCTAAAAAATGTGCTCACATTTCTCTTGCTTATTTTTGCATATGTTTCTCTCGTAATGGTTCCAAAGAAGCTTGTCGCCCAAAAACCAACTGATGAACTATGCCTTCAATTCTCTAGAGAAGGTAAACCTGATATGGCAGCCACTTTTCGTGCCTCATTCCTTATTTTTTTAAAAGATGAAGGTATGTAATTTCGTGACTTTAAGGATTAAAAAATTAATGCCTCCTAGGTACTTTGACTTTGAACTATTAGAAACTTCAGGATTAAGGTGAAACATTGAGAGATTGGCTGTGAATATTGATTGGGATTTGTTAATTCGATGTGATGTACTGATATATCCTATGATGACTATAGAATTTTCACCACTGTGCATTATAATCCTAAAATGGATACATTCTAGTTTAGGATAGGTGGCCATGCTTATAAACTTGATTATATTGTCATTAGTGTGCTTTTTGATTTATCGAACACTAAAGTTTTGGATGATCATGATGACTTTTATATGGATAATTATTGGAAAATTCTAACAAGTGAAACCAATTTTGACTCTAGGAATGCACCAAATACTTTAATTTGTAGCACCAATCACTTACTTCTTCATAAGTTTATGTGCCTAAGGGTTTTTAATAAAACTGAAAGTAATAAGTGCTTCACTAAAGAACTTTTCTCCTTTGGTTCATGGATCATAAAATTAAAATAAACACCCTTTATCAGATTTTTCGATCTATTATGAGTTGTGTTAATAAGAAAAGCTCTTATTTTAGCATGTAATATATTGTTACTGCTTTAGCTTTATATTAAAATCTTAATGTAGATAGTGTGCATATGGCTAGATATATTATGTTTGACGTATCTTATTTAAGACGCTTTGAAATTTTGAAGCCCCATTCTATGGAGCCCCAAAATCCTCAGAAGCATACTGCAGTAAAGAACAAGAAGGGCAAGGATGCAACCACTTCTCAACCATCCATATATCAAGTGCCCCCGAAGCCTTAAAAAGAAGCAGTAGAAGAGGAACCAACCATAACAGTAGAGGTTGACAAATTCCAGCAAATCCTCTACTAAATGGTCTCTAAGCATCAGCAAATGACGCTGCAAATTAATGAGCTTGTGCACTTATATGAGACAAGTGCATAAGGAGCAATAGTACATAAAGAAGAAATTCCTCAAGTTGATCTAGAGGAATAACATTGAAGTCCCTTCTTTAACGCCTTTGCCACCACAATCTCCATAAGCTTTCTTCCCCTAAACTTTTTACATTGTTTTATTTACTTTGTTAGTTGTTTTTGTCTTTTTGTTGTTTGATGTCTTTTTTGTTTAGTTTGATGTCATTTTACCTTATTTTCTAGTTGACTTGTCACATTGAATTCAACGTGTTATCTAAGTGTGGGGAGGAGACATTTGCTTTGTCAATTGCATTGTTTTATTTTTTTTTAGTCATTGTTTTCATTTTGTTAAATAGGATGCATGTTTTAGGCATATTAGGTTGTTTTATATTGATTTGTGCTAAGCAATGGGACCATACTTGAATCATTTTAATTTGTTTCGCCACGAGATTCTGTCATGCTGATTGGAATGAGATTGAATGCATGCTTAAACTGATATTAGGCCACTTAAATAGAGAGTGAACCATGTTGAGTGATGAAAAGTAGTTGGTTACATAAGCTTACTCAAAATTTGACACTTGAGCAATGAGGTAATGTAGAGATGCATAATGAATTTTCATTTGATCCAATGTAAGGATTGAGCCAATATAACTCCATCTATAGTCATTTTATTTCTTTGTTTGTGTGATGTTTCCTTAGGTTATTATCTTCAAAACTTGCTTTGAATCGATTTAAGTTTACTGGATTCATGCTTAATAAAGATGATTAAGGTCCTTTTTTCTGTTAACCCTTGGCTTAAATGACTTACCTTTTATCATCCATTGCTACCCCTATTATGCCTTAACCATTTTGTTTCTTGAAAACACCCCACATTTTAAACCCAAAGCCCTATTAACCTACCCATTCACAAGTTTAGAAGAGTATTAAGTGATGCATTAGTTGGGCTTTTTTTTCTACAAATTTTTTTTCCGAGATGAGTTGAGTGATACTTCCTCTATTGAATCACATTGTATTTAGCTGTTATTTTGTTCATTATTTCTTCCATTTAAGAAAAAAAGAAAAAGAAAAAGGGAAAAAGAGAAAAAGAAAAGAAAAGAAAATGAAAGAACATTTTATTAGCATTAATAAGTGCAAAGTAGTAGTATATTTACATTTTTGTATCTCATAAATATATTTTGTTATCCCTTTGTTCACTTATTACTTTACGAATGCTTATATTAAACCCGTTACCCTTTTTACCCATTGATCGCAGGTTCCTATATGATAAGTTTTAATATTTTTAAACATCGATATTTCTGTAAACGCACAGGTCTTTCGCGTAGTATTTAAGGTGTCGATCCCATGAGGAGGAATAATCTAATCTTAAAATCTAAGGCTTAACTCAATTTCACAATAATTTAAAATAAACAACTAAGCCAAAAAAGTATTCAATCAAGCAATCAATGTCAAGAATTAAATTCGAAATTATAAACAAGATAAACAATTGCACAATTAAATCAAGAATCAACCTAGGAACTACCAATTGAGAGAAAGGGGATTTTAATCCGACCTTAATGAAAACTTAATTAATTATGAAGTTATTGAATTAATGGGTCTAGACGGACCTAGGGTGCATTATTCTCTCTCGAGTTATAATCTTTAACCCTAATTTATAAACCCTAATTAGATTATGGAATTGCAACCTCTCGATTAACAATTTACCCAAAACCTAAATTAGACCTAAATTTGTCTAATAACCTACCAAAAACCTATGTACGATCTCTCATTTGACAATTTTACCGGTTTGATTCAATTCTTAATCTATTAAACTACCTAACTCTCGTTAGTGCAATTTAATGATTTTCACTCAATTCACCCTCTCAATTTATTACAAAATTGTTAATTGCAGAAATAAAATCACAAATAACTCAATAAAAATGCAATCAATCAACTTTCATTAATATCCAAGACAAAATTCCCAATGCCAAGTATAGGCATATCTCAACATTCAACGAATCTATTCTTAAAAACTATCTCAATTCTATATATCAATAAAATTGAAAACAAAGTTGCAAAATACGATTGGAACGGATTGATGGAGGCAGCAACAGTGAGAAACCCCCTATTTTAGGAAGTACTTCGTGTAGGCTTCTTCTCCATGTCTCTCTTCCTTCATTTCCTTCCTCAAATCTCTCAATAAAGCTCTCTAGGGTTTTCGGGATATGGCTGATGCAAAAGCTTCTTACTATGTATTCTTCATGTTCTTTAAATACTTTGGTAGACCTAGGCTTTTTCTGAGCTCAAAACAGTTAGAAAAATCCTTTAAAACTTGACTTTTCCTCTCATTTGTGTGTCTGCCTTATGTAGGCCACGATCGTGGCCCTGCCTACCACGGTTGTGGCCAACACCTAACCTCTATATCATGATCGTGGCCCAATCTAACCCTTTAGGCCAAGATCATAGTCTAGTTCAAATGTCTTTATCACAATCGTGGCTACAGTCATGGGTTTTTGTTTCGGCCCGAAAGTCTCCGAAACTTCTCTGTTCTTCTTTGTTGTCCCTAAAATACTAACAAACACATCAAGGTACTTCAAAAACATAACATTTAAGCTCAAAGACTTATACTAACCTATAAAAACAATTAAACACATAAATTAACACAATTCTAACCTAAACACACATTAAACACTCAAATTAACACTTAATACACAATAAATTAAACCATAAAATATGATGCAAATCACAACTATCAACATCCTCACACTTAAACATTTTCTTATCCTCAAGTAAACAAAACAACAAACACATAACACATATTGCAAAATTGAGGAAAATAAATTTAATCTTAAACACAGTAACACAAGTTATATCAAATCATTAATATGCAAAATCTATTTTTAGAGGCTTTGAACAAAATATACAAATTAACCGAGATCCAAGTGTTAATTTATTTACCCTTTTCAATTGCACACACACATTAATAATTCTTTGGTCCTTCAGACTCTATAACTGTTTCTAAGTATGTTTTCATGAAAAGTCAAACTTGTTACAAGTCCGGTAGATTTTATTAAGAAAACACGCATTTTTTCATTTTTTTATTTAAACAAGGACTTAGTCTTTCACTTGGAGGCAAACATTGGCGATGAATGTCGATCCGGTTACTTGACTAAGTCATTTTTATTAAATAGCTTAGCTGAAACGTCATTATAGCTTTTTACCGCAAAGGCACACATTTGTGATGTTTGTCGATCTGGTTACTCAATTATATCACGTTTTCAACTACCTACTAGCTCTATTCATAACCCAAAGGCCAACGTAATAGCTATTTATTTAATAAACATTGTTTTTGCCTACCTTGTTGTTTTAGCTACTCGTTTTTATAAAAAATACTAGTAAAGCTACTTAAGTTGAAAGGCCTCAAACTATGAATGAATGTGGCAATTTAGAGGGTGCTAAACTCACACTAAATCCTAATTAAGCTGTATATTTATCCAAAGACCCTAATTCACTAATTTTGCGAGCTAATGATTATTCGCAACCTGATAGACTATGTTCAAAATTAAATAAATTTCACTCCATCTAAGCCATTAACGTATTCAAACAATTCACAAACTGCAACCTACAACTATCATACCATATGCAAAATCACATAAAAAGTAAAACACATAATCCTCCCCACACTTGAACAACACAATATCCTCAATGTGAGAAGGGAACAACAAGAACATAAAAGTCAAGAAAAAATATAAAATTAAGGTAAATAGAAAATAAATAAAAATAAAAATAAAGGTAAAAAATGAAGACTAATTTGAAAAAGAAAAATGAGTTAGACACAATTCTCATGGAAATGGAGGCGGTGATGGTGTTGGAGGTGGCAACTGAACGTCTTGAGCCTCGAAATACCGATGGATCCAACGGATATCCCAACTCTAGCGTCATTGTGCTCGGGCCATCTCCTTCATCATTCTGGTGTTTTTCGCAAGTGTCTTGCTAGTTTCAGAGATTGCATCTAGAACTTCCTTCTAGCCATGTTCTTCCTCTTCCACAGATTCTTTACTTGAAGAGTCCTCATCTGCTTGTTGCGATGTGGTTGAACTCAAGCTTGCCTGACTAGCCCTAGTTCTGACATGTGTCTTCTGGCTGATATCCTTAAGTTCCATATTGTGGTAGTTAAAGATTTCAGCCCGCCATAAATGGTGATGGTTTAGGAAGTCATGGAGGTGGATAGTTAACCCACTATAGTCCACTCCATAGTACTCAACAATGGCAGACACTAGATACCTCATTCCTAAATTGTTGCTCCTCTTTTGCGGAGTCGCAACAATAGCATTTAACACATGTGTGGATATGCACATTAGAACCGCAACATAAATAGTTCCTTTGTGGAACACTTGTTGGTTTCTGTTTTGTCAAAAACTGGCTGACACATAAATTTGCTCAGCAACAAGTGTTTGTGGGATGTTATTATATTGTTATGAGCATTCCTAGCATGAAATTGTTTTATTCTAGTGAGTTCATTTCAATATTGAGAAGGAGAAAAATCATCATGTTGATCGATGATGGAGGGTTCAGGGAATCCATACATATCGCACATGATTTCTATGTTCAATTCATAAGCTCTTCCTCTCAACCTCAACCACAATTCCTTGGGGTTCCTAGGGTCATAAGTCAGTGAAGTGAAAAATTCCAACATGAGCTCCTGATAGACAGGAAATTAGAAGCATATAAATTAGGCCCACTGGATTCTTTCAGTTAAATTTTCTACCCTCTCACGCAATTCTAGCCTATTGAGTGTTTCAAAATCAAAATACTTAGGAACTACTACCTGTCTAGCATTTAGAGATCGAAAATGAGTACCTTCCTCCTCTATGTAGATCAAGAAGGGCGCTCCAAAGTCTGCTGCTCTGTTTCTTCTCCCACGTCCCGTAACTTGATTTTTTCCTGCTTACTCCCATTTGGCTGATTGCTTAATGCATGACATATTTTTTGGGAATTGAGTAGAATTTGGAAGAATTTTGTAAGTTTAAAATTTTTTAGAGAGATGTTAGAGCGTTTCTAGGCTTGAAGTCTAAAGAGATAAAGTGAAAATGAAAGTGAATGAAAAAGTGAAGTTAGAAATTAATATAACGGCGGTTGGAGGGTAAAATGTTAAAATTTTCCCTTTAAAAACACGTCCTCCCTTGTTTTGTCCATGGCTTGCAGTTTTCCACCAACTTTATTTTTGTTCTTTTGTTGTTTCCACAATCTTTTCGAATTCACTTCTTAATTCTTTTGTGGTCCCTTAACCTCTCTTTTACTTGCTTGTTCAATTATCCATTTTGTCCCAAAATCATATTCCTTCGTGATCTTATTCAAAAACAAAATAATCCTAACTACAAAATGTTCTAATAAAAATAACCAAAGAAACTAATTTTCCATGGGTTGCCTCCCATGCAGCGCTTCTTTTAATGTCGATTGCTTGTCCATATTGCTCCCCCATATAGTGTTCTTACTCCTGATTGTCTTCCTTTATCAGGTAACAGTCCACAGTATCATAGTGTACTTATCCATAGAGCTCACACTTAAATTGTACAACCTTCACCTAAGCTGAGGACGAAGCCTTCATAATATTGAGCTGTCGCGTCAGGTTGTCAATCTTTACTTGCATCTTCGTCATTTGATCAACCTTGACAATTCCTTTTTGCTCTCTGAAGGTAGCAGGTTGCCTACCCTGCTCGCTCGTCCACAAACAACTGTTGCTCACCATCTCCTCAGTCAACTCCGCTGCTTCATCATCCATCTTCCTCATCAAGGATCCTCCTGAAGCTGCGTCGATTGTGCCTCTTGTCGATGGGTTCACTTCATTGTAGAAAGTTTGCAACAGGGACTCCTTAGGTAGGTTGTGGTGTGGGCACTCCCTTTGCAAATCCTTATATCTCTCCCATGCTTCATAAATTAATTTCCCGTCACCTTGCTGGAAATTATTGATTTCCTTAATAATCTTCGTGTTCTTGGTCAAATGGAAATACTTATCTAGGAAGGCATGAACCAAATGATCCCATGTCGTAATGTTGGCTGGGCTAAGTGAATGGTACTAAGCCTTCGCTCTATCTCTAAGGGTAAAAGGAAACATTTTGATTCGGATCGTATCTTCCGACATATGATGATACCAAAAAGTATCATATATTTCAAGGAAGTTAACTAAGTGTGCATTGGGATCCTCGTTTGCCAATCCATAAAATTGAAAATTCTGCTAAAGCATATTGAGGAGAGCTGGTTTAATCTCAAACAAGACTGCTTAAACAGACAGCCTAGCTACTCTTTGATTCACTATATTGAACCCTGGCCTCATAAAGTCAATAAAGGTCCTTTGTTGCCATCCTTGGTTTGTTATGTGGTCTATGTTTTGTTGAAACTCCTCGACCATTGTTGGTTTCTCGATCTCTTCTTCTTCTTCTTTTCGAGCTGTCCTAAGGGTTCATTCTAGTCGATTGTTATCTAAATCTAACGTTTCCGCTGCACGACTCGAACGTCTCATAACTGTTGTGTTCAAGCAAGAGCACAAATTCTGAAATTAAAAAAAAAGAAACGAAAAACAAAATTTTAAAACTAGTCTAACGCCTTAAACTATAGAACTAAAATATCGCCTCCCTGACAACGGTGCCAAAAACTTGATCACGGCTTTCTATGTGATAAGTTTTAATATTTTTAAACCTCGATATTTTTGCAAGCGCACAGGTCATTCGCGTAGTATCTAAAGTGTCGATCCCACGAGGAGGAATAATTTAATCCTAAAATCTAAGGCTTAACTCATTTTTGCAATAATTCAAAATAAACAACTAAGGCAGAAAATTATTCAATCAAGCAATCAATGTCAAGAATTAAATTCAAAATTATAAACAAGATACCAATTGCACAACCAAATCAAGAATCAACCTAGGAATTACCAGTTGAGAGAAAGGGGATTTTAATCCGACCTTAATGAAAACTTAATTGATTATGAAGTTATTGAATTACGGGTCTAGACAGTCTTGGGGTGCATTACTCTCTCTCGAGTTATAATCTTTAACCCTAATTTATAAACCCTAATTAGATTATGGAATTGCAACCTCTCGATTCACAATTTACGCAAAACCTAAATTAGACCTAAATTTGTCTAATAACCTACCAAAAACCTATGTACGATCTCTCATTTGACAATTTTACCGGTTTGATTCAATTCTTAATCTATTAAACTACCTAACTCTCGTTAGTGCAATTTAATGATTTTCACTCAATTCACCCTCTCAATTTATTACAAAATTGTTAATTGCAGAAATAAAATCACAAATAACTCAATAAAAATGCAATCAATCAACTTTCATTAATATCCAAGACAAAATTCCCAATGCCAAGTATAGACATATCTCAACATTCAGTGAATCTATTCTCAAAAACTACCTCAATTCTATACATCAATAAAATTGAAAAGAAAGTTGCAAAATACGATTGGAATGGATTGATGGAGGCAGCAACAGTGAGAAACCTCCTATTTTGGGAAGTACTTCTCGTAGGCTTCTTCTCTGTGTCTCTCTTCCTTCATTTCCTTCCTTAAATCTCTCGATAAAGCTATCTAGGGTTTTCAAGATGTGGTTGATACAAAAGCTTCTTTCTCTATATTATTCATGTTCTTTAAATACTTTGGTAGCCCTAGGATTTTTTTGGGGTCAAAGCGGTCCAAAAATCCCTCGAAACCTAACTTTTTCTCTTGTTTACGTGTCTGCTCGATGCAGGCCACGATCATGGCCCCGCCTACCACGATTGTGGCCAGCATCTAACCTCCGTATCATGATCATGGATCAAATGCCATGATCGTGGGCTATGGCAGAGTCTTTCTATCACGATCGTGTTCGTGGGCTATGGTAGAGTCTTTCTATCACGATCGTGTCCCTCAGGCCATAATTGTGGTCTGGTTCATATGTCTCTGTCATGATCGTGACCTATTGTACCATGATCATGGGCCGTGGTTTCGGACTAAAAGTCTCCGAAACTTCTCTGTTCTTCTTTGTTGGCCCTGAAACACTAACAAACACATGAAGGTACCTCAAAAATATAACATTTAAGCTCAAATACTTATACTAACCCATAAAAACATTTAAACATATAAATTAACACAATTTTAACCTAAACTCACACTAAATACTCAAATTAACACTTAATGCACAACAAATTAAACCCTAAAACATAATTCAAATCACAACTATCACCCACCTTAACCCTTACCACATTACAACCCTAAGCAAGTCCTTTTGATCTACTTATGCATATAATCATTGTAGAGGAGAATTGGTGTATTAGTAAGCCTATGGTAGTTTAGTTTCCTATAGGAAGTTTAAGTGAAACACTAACCATCAAACACTTGAGAGAAGTAAGTGAAACCGTGAGGGGGATTCATTTTATGTTTATACTTATCTTTGAGTGATGGTGCCATAAGTTAAGTTTGCTTATGTACATTAATGAAAAGTATTTAATATGTGTAGTAGCTTAACATTTGAGTTGGCTAAAATTTAAGGGATTGCATGGTTTGATCTTTGTGAAAATGAAGTGATGGAATTGATTGGTTGTGCTTGATTTTTCTTGAGGACAAACAAAGATTTAAGTATAGGGAAGTTGATAGTTTTGCATTAGTGTGTGTTTTTCTAAGTATTTGGCATGTGTTTCTTGTCTAATAGGTTATTATTGTTATGTTTTAGGAGTTATTTTGTATGTTTTTCTACGTTTGATCTTCATTGTTGTTCTTTTATGTTTGATGTTGATTTAGGGTAAGAATTGATTATTTTTGTAACACCCCACTCCCGCAAAACCTGAACCCGATATCGACAGTGATATCCGAATCCGTGCCCCGCGAGGGTG
>JAOQMS010043714.1:0-11379 GCA_027563885.1 Erythroxylum longipes
TTCCATTATTTTTCCTATATTCACAGTTTCAAATCCTCATCTAAGTCATTTAGGACATGTATCCTCCGAACTCTACTGCTATAACTTCACATGCATGCATTCATTTACACACTAATACATCATCCAAATTCATGTACAATAACCAGAAAATTGAAATCTCACTTACTTGACCTCAGCAAAATTTTCCAGCAGTGAGAGTGAATAAGAGCTTTTGGTGAATGGGGAAAAGCAAGAATAAAAAGAAACAAAACAATAACAAGGCTGAAATGTTTATTTTGCAAGGTGTATCATTGATGTGAGAACCAAAAGCAGATCTTTCAGTGATGAACAAAGAACAAGGAAAGAAAAGTTTAGTGTTGCATGCTTTCGGTGAAGAACAACCGAAAATCTCCTTCTCTTTTCCAAGAAAATACGTGTATCCCTTGCATATGGGCCATGTGTCAACATGCAAGGCTGCCAAACATAACAATTTCATTTGGTCTATTTGTCTCTTATTTTTCCTAGTCCAAAAATACCCTAAATTTTCATAAATTTCCTAAAATTCACCAAAAATTATGAAATAATATTAATAGTCTCCAAATAAATTTTTAACGCAAATAATCCACAATTCACATTTTAATCACATTTAGAAACCAATTATACCCGAAAAATGTCATGAATGCATGTACAATTATTTGTATATGTAAAAATCCGTATTCACATATCAGCGGATACTCAATTATGCAAAGCACAATAATATATGGGCCATGTGTCAACATGCAAGGCTGCCAAACGTCACAATTTCATTTGGTCTATTTGTCTCTTATTTTTCCTAGTCCAAAAATACCCCAAATTTTCATAAATTTCCTAAAATTCACCAAAAATTATGAAATAATACTAATAGTCTCCAAATAAATTTTTAACGCAAATAATCCACAATTCACATTTTAATCACATTTAGAAACCAATTATACCCGAAAAATGTCATGAATGCATGTACAATTATTTGTATATGTAAAAATCCGTATGCACATATCAGCAGATACTCAATTATGCAAAGCATATGATGTACTGGAAATTCCTTAATTTTCTAACCCCTAACATGGGGTATTACATAGTGTGTGTCTTTGTGCATGCTTTCAATCATGTCCAAAAGAAAGCCATCTTCAAGCAGTCAAAAGAATCCTTCGATATCTCCACGGAACTATAGATTTTGAACTATGGTATCCAGAAACTAATTCATTTGACATAATGGGCTATTGTGATGCAGATTATGCAGGTGATAAAGTTGATAGAAAAAGCACAAGTGGTCACTATCAATTTCTTGGAGGATGTTTAGTATCTTGACCCTGTAAGAAACAAAATTATACAACTCTTTTGACAAATGAAGTGGAATACATTGCAGCTGCTAGTTGTTATGCTCAAATCTTATAGATGAAGCATCAACTACCGGATTTTTCTCTAAAATTTTCATATATTCCTATATTATGTGATAATACGAGTGCTATAAATCTTTATAAAAATCCTGTACATCATTCTAGGAATAAGCATATAGAAATCAAACATCATTTTCCTAGAGATCATGTTTTAGAATGAACCATTGATCTTTTGCATGTTAATACTAAGAATCAAGTAACTGACATTTTCACCAAGCAACTATCTGAAGATAGATTTTGCGTGTTAAGAAAAGAGCTTGGTATGGCAAACTCTTTGATATTATTTCTGCATGAATGTTCTCTACTACTTGTATTTGCATTTCTTTTAGTAAGCTCCTTCTATTCTTATTTCATAGAAATTCTCTTTTGGTCTGGTAGGCCCCTTAGTGTTTAGAAGGCCCATTCGTTTTAGAAGACTTCTCTCGATTTAATAGAGCAAGATCACACATGTACTAAAAAGGTAATTTCCTTTATCTTGTCGTTTCATCATTTAAAGATACGCGTTAAGTTCTAAAAATCGACTGTACAGATCTATCAGAAGATTCGCAAACGATCACTCTTCCTGTATTAGCATATGATCTTTCATCTTCACACGAGATCAACGCTTGATAAATGCCTAATATACCATAAGCAGACTTATCTCCTCTACTCACCCTCATTGTTCTTCGAAGTGTCGCTCTTGACTCTCTGCATTCCAACTCTCTGTTTTTGTCTCAAGTCTTCTAAACTTCATCCATTGCTCTTACCATGGCATGAACTAGCTCAAAAGGACAAAAGAAACTCCAACTTCTACTGATAATCATGGTGAACCTTATGTTAACTACAACGAAATAGTGGAAGTCTTGCAAAGCAAGCCGAGAAAATTTCTAAACAAAAAGAAAACCCTGATGCTGAAAAGGAAAAGGAAGAAGAATCCAGAAAAAGAAAAAGGGAAGAAATAAAGAAGAGAAAAACACATATGACTGAAGAAACTATTCATAAGTTGTTTCATGAAGAGATTATTCTTAAAGAAAAAAGGCAAAGAAGATAAAAATAGTTGCACGAAAAAGAAAGAAATCAATACCACAAAAAATGTTTCAATCAGCTAAAGATAAAGTTTGCTATAAAATGTAGTATAAGAAAAGAAAGGTGGTTGTTGGGCAGATCTTGCCTTCCGTGATGTTTGATGACATAGGTATACCTATCTCTCCTTCTTTGTTGCCATTGATTGGGAAAATTTTTTGAAATTAAATGGGATAGTATGCAATGAGCTAGTCAAAATATTCTATACACACATGAAAAAGGAAGAAATTAATGGAAAACTAGTCATTGTCTCATAGGTGCATGAATGTTAAATTTTAATTTCTGAAGAAATCTTAGGAGATGTACTGAAATTAGCTCTTATAGGGAGAACTAATTTTCCCTATCATAAGTGGGATGTTGATGATCTGGAGTTATTTGACGTTGTCAAATCCATCTACCTTCATGCTGAAAACACCCAAAATGTGAGACCCTAGAGTAGACAATTACACATTCAAACATAATTAAAGGTTTTTTTTAGAAAAAGTAGTTTGAAGATCGTGATGTTAGATTAATTTTAATAATTAATTAATGTCCCATGTAACTTATGTATTTGAGTCTAATGGACAAAGCCCAAGATCATGGTTATTGAGTCTTAGAGAATTAGGCTCAAAAGGGTCCAAGACCCTTTCCCTCTCTCCTTTAAGCAAACAATCGAAACATATATAAATATGTCTCATATGTTTCGAAAAGGTATCATAACATTTCACCTAAAAGATCAGAGCAGTGTTTCTTAACAATCAGAGAAACTATCAAAGAACATTAAAGGTAGAGAGGGAATCAATTTGATCAAGAACAGTACGTATACAACAATGGATTTAGGTCTGTCTTTGTTCATTGATCCATAAAAATTTACAATTGGTATCAGAGCCTGTGTTACATTGTTTATTTTCATATATGAATGTTGTTTTCGGTATTGTACTGGAATGAAGTGCAACCCACTGATTTTGTTCTTACCCATACATTTCAAAACTTGTTTTTTGGTGTTAATTTGGTGTTGTTGGACATGATGCCATCATCTAACGTGTTTATGGTTATTGAGAAAGAACTGAAAAGCTTGGTTCTTCAAACACAAGGCATGGTCTTCCTATGATTTGCTTGAATAAACACATGTTTATTGTGTTCTGGTTCTACAAAGACATGTGGCTATGGTTGTTGAAACAAAACAATGAAAATAGGCTTAGGTTTTGAAACGAACAGGTTGGTTCTTGAAACTAAAAAGATTGGTTATTACATTGATTTTCTTGAACCAAGTTTTGAAGAAATGTTTCTGTGGTTTGGACAAAAAACCATGAAAGCACGATGTAGGGATGGAATGTGGTTTGAAACAAAACCATAAAAGAATTTTAAAAAACACAAAAGAAACAAACCAGAGGTGTAGGCATCTAGAGAAGACGGGGCGTGTAAAATCACACGCCCCATCTAAAGAAGACGATGCAGCGTGTGGCACATGCACTTCACGCGCCATATGCCGAAGCAAGTTAGACTGCACGCGCCAGACGCTACCTTATTATGGGCTAAGCGCGTGCCAGACAGGCTTCCTAGGCCCAAATCTTTTTTTTGGGCCTGTTTTTTGGACCTTTGGGCCATTAAAGCATAAGCTTAGGTTATATTATATACCCTTAATTATAAGGTAATTAAATTATGGACTTTAACCCTAAGTAAAATAATTTTGGGATGTGACATAATAGATTATTTAATTTATAATTGAGTTATTTTCTGTGCATAATATAATTTTGAAAATTAGTGCCATATTATATGTTTTATGTGGTACTTTGAATAGTTTATATTATGCAATATTTTCCTATTATATGTTGAATGTGCTACATGACATAATGGTAATTTAAAATAGTTTGTTAGTCAACAAAGTGACCAAACTAATTTAAATTAAATTTTATCATGTACAATAATTGTCTAATTAAATGTTTTTTGCATGGAAAGCTTGTTAGTCACCAAAGTGGCCTAGCTTGAAAAATTAAATATTTAATTATGAATGTTTCAAATGTTTATGTTTCAAATGTTCATGTTGATGTGATGCTATTAAAATGACATAAAAGTTGAGCTGAACATTTAAGATTATTAATTATAACCCTAGGAGGTCACCCAAAGGTGGACCATTACTTATAATCAATAATATTAAAGGGACTTTATCAACATATTTAGTTAATATGATTATATATCCAAAGATAACATACATGTTGACTAGAATATGATTGATTGTCTATTATAGTGAACTATATTCACATCATGATAGATTACAGCTATGTATTTAAATTTCACATAAAGGAGAATTTAAATGCATGATCAAAGTTTATTAGTAGTGTGAATCCATTTAGTTCTACTCAAAGCATTAATGCGTGAACTATATGTTGTATTTACAGCATCTTCAAATTTGTTCGCTTTAGGAAATGGCTTGATCAAGTTCAATTGTTTGAACTATGCGGAGTGGTCCGAACAAATCCAATTCCAAATGGGTGTAATGGATTTGGACTTGGCCATAGTTTTAGACATAAGGCCCACAACCATAACTGAGACTAGTTCTAAAGCTGACAAATCTTATTATGAGGTTTGGGAATGGTCTAACAGGCTAAGTTTGAATTTGATGTGAATGGCAATTGCAAAAAATGTGAAGCCATCAATGCTTAAGACGAATAATGCAAAAGAGTTCATGTTAAAGCTTAAAGAATACTCCCAATCTGATATAGCTGGCAAGTCCATAGTAGGGGCTTTGATGAGTAAGATAACGACCAAAAAGTTTGAATGGTCACAGCCCATTCATGACCATGTAACTCATATGTCAAACCTAGCTACAAAGCTGAAATCTATGGGTATGGATGTGAGTGAGTCCTTTCTAGTATAGTTCATTATCAACTCACTTCCTCTTGAGTTTGGCTAGTTCCAGGTAAATTATAACACCATTAAAGAAAAATGGAACCTTCAAGAAATTAAGGCCATGTTGTTTCAGGTGGAAGGGAGATTGAAGAAAATGAAAGAGCATTTCGTTCATCTCACATTTCATCCAGGAGCTAGTAGAAACAAGCAGGCAAGAAAGGCAAAGATAAGGACAAAGCTCTCAGTAAAGTAAATGAGGGTGAATCCATAAAGACAAGAGGTGCCATTTCTGCAAGAAGCCTGGTCTCTTCAAAAAGGATTGCGCTAAAAGAAAAGTTGGTTCGCAAAAGAAAGGTAAATACCATGTCTCAGTATGTTTTAAATCAAATCTTATTGAAGTGCCTAATAATACCTGGTGGTTAGATTCTGGTACAGCTACTTATGTGTTACATGTTCAACAGGGATTCCTTTCAATCCAAACCATAAATGGAATTGAAAAGTTCTTATATATGGGGAACATAATGAAGGCACGAATAGAGGGCATTGGGACGTATAGATTGATCTTCGACACTAGGTGTTACCTGGATCTAGAAAAGTGTCTTCATGTTCCTGAATGTGCTAGAAATTTAGTTTCTATTGCAAAGTTGGATGTTATAAGATTTCAATTTAAGATTGGAAACGATATTTTTTCGTTGTATAAACACAAGTACTATTATGGTTCTGGTACTTTAATTGATTATTTATATCATTTCAATATTGATGTTGATTTTGCTACATCTCTGTTTCATTTTGACCACACTATAGGAAGTAAACGTAGTGCACAAAATGAATGTTCTACTTTTTTTGTGTCATAAAAGATTAGGTCATATATCTAAAGAAAGGGTACAGAGGTTAGTCAAAAATGAAATCTTATCACTATTGGATTTTGTTGACTGGGATATATATGTGGATTGCATTAAAGGAAAGCAAATTGAACATATATCAAAGTATCCAGCCATAAGAAGTAATAAATTATTGGAATTAATACACACTGACATCTGTGGTCCTTTCGATGTTCCTTATTGGGGCGGCGAAAAATATTTTATTACCTTTATTGATGATTTCTCAAGATATGGTATTCGTTAATCTACTGCGTGAAAAATCTCAGTCTGTGTACATCTTAGAGGTATTCGTTAATGAGGTAGAAAGGCAGTTAGATAAAAAATTAAAGATAGTGAGGTTCGATAGAGGTGGCAAATATTATGGAAAATTTATTGAAAGTGAACAATGTCCAGGTCCATTTGCAAAGTTTCTTACAAGTTGAGACATATATGCGCAATACATAATGCCTGATACACCACAATAAAATAGTGTAACCGAAAGGCGGAATCGTACTCTTATAGATATGGTTAGGAGTATGTTAAGTGATAGTACTATACCGTTATCATTATGGATACAAACATTAAAGACTACTGCATATCTGTTTAATAAGATTCCTAGTAAAGCAATTCCTAAGACACCTTATGAACTCTGGACAGGAAGGAAACCTAGTTTACGAATCCTTCACATTTTGGGTTGTTCAGCAGAAGTAAGGCTATATAATCCACATGAAAAGAAGCTTGATGCGAGAGGTGTTAGTGATTTTTTCATCAGCTATCCTAAAAACATGAAAGGGGTACAGATTTTACTGTCCTAACTATAGTATGAGAATAGTTAAATCTGGTAATGAGGTTCATTGAAAATGGGAAAATCAGTGGGAGTGAAGAACCGTGAAAAGTGGATATTCACGAGAATCGAGTAGAAACTACTCCAAGTCGAGTAGAAAATACTACATCAAACGTGATCCCACTGGTTGTTATTCCTCTTGTTGAATCATGGATACGCAATATACCAGAACAATAAATTAATGTTCCAATTCTATAAATTGAACATATTAATGAAGAACCAGCTAATGATGTTCAAGTTACAAATGCTCAAGTAATGCCACAAGAAGTAGTACGAAGGTAAGGTAGAGAAGACCAGCTATTTCAAATGACTATGAAGTTTACTCACTTGAACATGAATGCGACGTGAGCATTGATAAGGATCCAATCTCGTTCAAACAAGCCATCGAATGTAACAATTCTAAAAAATGGTTCAATGATATGAAAGAAGAGTTGAAATCAATGGATGATAAAAACGTCTAGGAATTAGTTAAGTTGCCAGAAGGTGCAAAGCAAGTGGGTTATAAATGGGTCTTTAAGACCAAACATGACTCACAAGGCAACATTGAAAGGTATAAAGCCAGACTTGTTGCCAAAGGTTATACTCAAAAGGATGACATTGACTATAAAGAGACCTTCTTTGAAACTAGAGACCTTCTCTCTAGTTTCAAAGAAGGACTCTTTAAGAATTGTTATGGCCCTGGTAGCTCATTATGATTTAGAACTTCACCAAATGGACGTAAAGACCACCTTTCTATATGGGACTTGGAAGAAGAAGTGTACATGGATCAACCGGAGGGTTTTTAAACCACAGGAAAGGACAAGTTATTGTGTAAATTAAAGAAGTCAATATATGGACTGAAACAGACTTCCTAACAGTGGTATCTTAAGTTTAATGATACTATTACGTCTTACGGTTTTGTAGAGAACACTGTTGATTGGTGTATCTATATAAAGATCAGTGGGAGCAAGTTCATTATATTAGTCCTATATGTTGACGATATCCTTCTTACTGTTAATAATATGGTTTTGTTATATAATGTAAGGAATTTTCTTTCTAATAATTTCGAAATAAAAGATATGGGTAAGGCATACTATGTGATTGGAATAGAACTGTTCCATGATAGATCACAAGGATTGTTAGAATTGTCTCAAAAAGGTTATAGCAAGAAAATATTAGAAAGATTTAAAACGAAAAAGTGCTCTACAGGGATAGTTCTAATTCAGAAAGCGGACAAATTTAGTCAAATGCAATGTCCACAAAACGATTTAGAACGTAAGGAAATGGAGTTTATTCCTTATGCGGCAGTAGTTGGGAGCTTAATGTATGCTCAAACATGCACTTGGCCAGATATCAGTTTTGCTATTGGAATGCTAGGATAATATCAAAGCAATCCTGGAATGGACCACTAGAAAGCTGCAAAGAAAGTCCTTAGATATTTACAAGGCACCAAGGACTATATACTCACATATAGAAAATCAACCCATCTTGAAGTGATAGGTTACTCAGATTCAGACTATGCTAGTTGTGTAGACTCACGGAAATCTACATTCGGTTATATGTTCCTATTAGCTGGAGGAGCAATTTCATGGAAAAGTGGAAAGCAGTCCGTCATTGCTACTTCCACTATAGAGGATGAATTTATGGGGTGCTTTGAGGCCACGGTTCATGGATTGTGGTTGCGGAACTTTATCTTAGGTCTTGGTCTTGTCGACAGTATTGCTAGACCGTTAAGAATTTATTGTGATAATTCCGCAGCCGTTTTCTTCTCTAAGAATGACAAGTATTCAAAAGGTGTGAAACACATGGATTTGAAGTACTTGTCAATGAAGGAAGAAGTGCAAAAAAATAAATTGTCAATTGAGCATATTGGTACAGCTCTAATGATAGCAGATCCGTTAACTAAAGGCTTACCACTGAAAATATTTATTGGCCATGTTGAACGGATGGGTATTATAGATAAATCCTTGTTAGCATAGAGTTATGACATGTATATATACATATAATTTTCTTGCTCGAATTGTTATGACACTTGTTATCCATATTATGTTGTATACAATAATTGTTTCTGTGAGATAACAAATTACAGAATTACCCACTTAACGTTATATGAGTTGAGTTGATTATGTGATACATGGAAGAAATCATATTGTATAACTTGTGACCGCCATGATCTAATCATCTTACTTCACTTAAGGATGACTTGATCGATTCAATGTATTGTGTGCACTGAAAGTTTTGTTGTTGAATCACCAAGTCGTAACATGGGCTATGTGGGAGATCGTTAAATAAATTTTAATAATTAATTGGTGGCCCTTGTAACTTATGTATTTGAGTCTAATGGACAGAGCCTAAGATCATGGTTATTGGGTCTTAGAGAATTGGGCTCAAAAGGTCCAAGACCTTTTCCCTCTCTCCTTTAAGCAAACAACTGAAACATATATAAATATGTCTCATATGTTCCGAAAAGGTATCATAACATTTTTGAAAACCTAAAAGATCAGAGCAGTGTTTCTTAACCATCAGAGAAACTATCAAAGAACATTAAAGGCAGAAAGGGAATCAATTTGATCAAGAATAGTAAGTATACAACAATGGATTCAGGTTTGTCTTTGTTTATCGATCCATAAAAGTTTACAACTGAGATTTTCTTTAAAACTCAAAAATAAATTTCCTTTTGCGTAAGAGAGAATTATGCCTTAAGCACACAATATAAAATGCATGAGTCCCTGGAACATTACAACGGCCAAAATAAGGATTGCAAGGAATGTATACTGATTTGATACATATGAAATGCTTAGTTCTTCCTTTTTTAATTCTTCACTTAAGTTTCCTTAAAGTAATATTAATTTATTCATCTTTGCCTTATTGTCATTGTTCTTCTCTTAATTACATAATTGATTCAATTGGCTCATTGTTTATTCCTTTTTATTAAACTCAATCTTTTACATACTACTTGATTTCATGATATAACGTTACTATTATCTTTAAAATTGAATTCATTAATAGCAACATGTTTTGTGAAAAATACTAATTATGTTATGTTTTTAACTTGAATTTAGAGTATTTTGCTTATTTTTAGATGATTAAATTTAGTACTTAATATAAATTATATTTTATTTACAAGCCTTATTTTAGCTCATCAATAAAGACAGAAGGAAGTCAAATAAGTTGGAACCAAGTTAAAGGAGTTTTATAATGATTTTGGATGAATACAAGTTGAACATGATCCTATGTCCAGAACAAGGGATAAACACACGCCTGTATTCTTCTCTATGTTAATCTCTTGTCCATTATGTTCCTTTGGAGAGCTTACAACATAAATGAAACATGACTTGAATATGGACCAGAATATAAACTTTATATTGGAAAGACGAAAAAATTGTTACAGATAAGTGAAATGTTTTCCTCGTAAAATGCTTTAATTATGATCTTATCTATATTTAGAATTTTATGGTGGACAAATAGTCTTTGTTTTTGGAAAATCAAAACGTCTAATTTTTGTTATACACTCATTTATAATCTTCTAATTTTTTATTATAATTCATAGAAAAATTCAAATTTCTTATTCTCGTATTTTAACAAAATAGTATAACAAATTATATTTAAAAAAATAAAATTACATGTGAAGACATATTCTCTTTTAAAATTTCAAATCTATCAAAGAAAATTATGATAATTTCATATTAAATTCCTACTAACTCACGTAATGTATAGAAATTTACTAAAAATAATAATGTTTTAAAATTAGACTA
Organism: Erythroxylum longipes; assembly: GCA_027563885.1. Taxonomy (NCBI): domain Eukaryota; kingdom Viridiplantae; phylum Streptophyta; class Magnoliopsida; order Malpighiales; family Erythroxylaceae; genus Erythroxylum; species Erythroxylum longipes. The sequence goes on from JAOQMS010043714.1 coordinate 10,745, forward strand.
AATTAGTAAACATAGAGTTTTAAACTTCTATAAATTTATTAAATCATTATATTATATCAAATAAAAATAATTAAAAATGAAACTTCTTTTGGATCAGTAACTTATGATATGTTTTAATACTTTGTATTAATGTTAATTATGAAATTAAGGTCTTTTCTTAAGCACTTAAAAACAAAACATGTGAAATAGAGAAAGAATTAATGTGAACTCATGTAACAAATATAAAATAAAATAAAAAAGAGAATAATCAGAAAAATACATAAAAATAATACATGGAACAGTTAATTAAAATTAAAAAGTTTAGCGAAAAAAGATAAATGATCCATATAATTTTAATTAAGATGAGTCAAATGTCAAACAAGTTAATTTAAACTACTAAGTAAATATGTTGGTATTCAGATGAAAGAAATAAATTGATAGTTAAATATAACTTTATATTCAAAATAAATTTCTAGTGGTTCAAACAAACAACCTGTTAGAATTATGCCCATGACTCAATCGTTATGTAATTAATTGAACACATATGCTTTGTAATCATTAACTTTGTTTAATAATATGAATGATTATATTATCATATTTTGTTTATCGTTTTTATCCTAATATGATAAGTCCTTGATTAAATTTGTACACTTGCC
>JAOQMS010043715.1:0-36591 GCA_027563885.1 Erythroxylum longipes
TGAATCCTAAACTAGAACAATAAACAACAATTATGCTAGAAAACACATGCCAATTACCTACAAAAACACATCCTAATACACACCTATCAATGACCCAACACAAAAACCTTTTGTCACAATCATGACACTCCATACATGTTCATAACAATGGGGAAGAGTGTTCTATCACGATCGTGACACTTCATACATGATCGTAACCCTGCCTTTTAGCCTAAGCATGTTCCTAATTCCTTTAATCTTCATTCATCTAGTTTCATTCACTAATAAACACATCAAAACACCACAAGAAAATAAGATTAAGGTTCAAAATCATGCCCTAAACCACATAACACTTTAAACATAAAAAACAATCACATTAATATAATTCTAAGCCTAAACATGTAATAACAGTCTAATCAACACCTATAAACACATTAAAACACCTATCAAAACATAATATAAACTACAACTATCAAGTGTCATTATCCTTCTTTCATGTATTACTATTATGACATGTACCTCCTAACTTTGCCTTGATTTTCTATCATATGCATTAACATGAAAATGATATAAGCATTCTTTATTTTACAAGCTACATTAGCCAAATAGTCACATATTGACACAATTTTTCTTGTTGTTAAGCCTTTAAACTTTATTAGCCTTGTCTTTTTGTGTTAACCATATTACAAGCCTTTAACTTAATAAAATTTCTTACCCAAGCTGTAAAGCGAGTGAAATATTGTTGATTATTTATGTTTGTGGATATAAAAGAGAATAAGTGTGGGGGTGCTTATATATACAAGTTAGTTATAAATGATGGAACCTAATCTTTATTTCCTATCATTAAGTTCCATTGATGATGTTTCTTTATATCCCTGTATTTGTACTTATTTTAAAAAAGAGAAAAAGAAAATAATTTATTAAGGAGTAAAATCATTTTCTTTGCAAAAAAATTATGTTAATCTTTTCTCCTAAAGTTTCAAAGAAAAGGTGACTTGATTGTGATGTAAATAAAGGGGAAGTGTCTCCTTATGGTTATAATGGATTGTTCATCATTATTCTTGTAGGTGATTTCTTCTAACTCTATGCTTTATGTGGTTTGTGTTTTGAAGGCTTAATCTGTGGAATAAATTTTTTACATTCGTCATAGCTAATGGTACCTAGACTTGATTGGATGTTAATTTTTACACTCGATGCTCTATTGAATGTTCTTCCTACTTCACTAATTTTGAAGACTTTTTAAATAAATGACCCAAATATTTTTCACCTTAACCTTTAGGCTCATTATAACCTGGAAAAGTCCTTTAATTCATGCTATGTATATGCATCTTTAGCAGTGGAGAACTGAGAAGATATGCAAAGTCATGGACTATCTTGATCATGAAAGGTGTTTAAATATACTTATAGATTGTTGTCTTTTTAAACATAACTTGTGAAAGTCTACCCTTAGATTTCTCATTCCTTAAAGAGAATGGTTGTTGATTAATCATTAAAAGGAAAAAAGGATAAGTAGATAAGAAAAATATAGAGGAAAGGAAAATGGTGATAGATGGAGCTTTCTGCAAGATATCCTTTAATTGGTGGATAAGGAAAACTAAAATTTTGTAATTATTTAGTATTTTGTGCTAAATGCTAGTCCACTTACATGCAATGTAGTTATCTTCTTCATCTTTGTTTTCACTTTAGTTTTTTAATCCTATCCTTACCAAAATGTTTTTCCTAGACAGTTTGATTTTATTAATTCCATTCCCTACTTTCAAAAAGTTCATAAATATCAATCATGCATATGGTTCTATGTACCTTGAATTTCAAAATGACTATTTGTTTTTGATTAGAGGATATGGTTAAGATACTTATCGTTCACTTTCTGTGATATGATTAGAGGATATGGTTAAGATAAACAATCTAACTTAGTAAATAATAGTTTCTTTGGGCATTGCATATGACATTGTTCCTTTTAGATATAAAATTATTACTAATGGTATAGGGTACTTATTTGGAATAATTGTTTGATACTATGATTTGGTTTTTCTTAGTATAGTATAGAATGACTGAAATTTTTAAAAGCACGTTTTATTTTGGGTTACCATGAGCTTTTTTAGGTTGATTACAACCTACAGTTCCGTAGGTCAATATTATTTTCTTGATGCTTAATACATTGTAAAAAGTTATTAGTTGTTTAAACTACTCTTTGAGATGATAATTATGCTGGTTTTGTTCCTTTATATAAATGATTATTATGTTTATTTTGTTAATTAAGGCATATGATTGTGGCATATTCGATAATGCTTGTTTAATTTCAAAAGTGTTGGTTTGCACTAAAGTTCTTATTATTCCTTGTAAGCTAGTTTTGAACATTAGCCTAATGAATTCTATAAGGGTTTTGTATTGTTGTCCTTGATTCCTTTCCTTTGCCATTGTTCCCTCTCTTACTTTTTGGCATCTGGCTTTTTAAATCTCTGTCTCTTTTTTGGTAATGTTTGAAACTTGCACATCTATTAATTTGTTTGAACTCTCTTTAGAAGTTATGTTCATGCACCTGCAATCATATGAGAAATTTTTTTAGATCACATTCACTTAAATTGAACTAGATACTAAAAAATAATATCTAGAAAAGGTGCTAAAAACTTGTGAAAATTTTAAATTAAAAATTTTTTTTACTACAAGTATACAGATCAAATCTTATAAAATAAAAAGTATCATCCAACGAGGATTGTTGTAATCACCTAAAAAATCTTGTAAACTTTGTTTGAGGTAAACAATAAGATAAATAACTAAAAATAATTGGTAATTAAACAATGAAATAAGCAACGATGAATTGGTCGAATGATCAATAATGAAAAATAGGAACTACTTCTATCCTTATTTGTTTTCACTTCACCTTCTTCATTTAATACTACATGATCCTAGATATCCAACAATTATGATTAATCTCTTTTTTGATATCTAATCAAGCAATCCCAATTAAAATATATAGAAATTGAATTGTGACCACTCAATCTATCAATGCTCTTGCTAACTATGCAATTGTATATAAAGCAATCCAATATGTAACTAATAAACAATTAAAATTCTCTCTTCAATTGCCTATTAATTTGATGTTTATAGGTCTATTAAGGCACCAACTCTCATTATGCAACATAAACCAAATGATTTAATCTAATCTCTTAATTAAAATTGAATATAATGCAATAAACATCACAAACATATTTCATTAAATCAAGAATGCAAAGTTTAACAAATAAATCAAAAGTAATTCCTAAAAATAATTTGGCAATCCATAAATGTAATTGTATATCCCAATTGAGTCATTATTAACATTCAACAACAACAAGGAAATAAAAGAAAAGAGTAGAGAATTGAATTCTGGATGTCTTCTCTTCTTTGCCTTGAGTTGGAATTTTGCAGCTTGTGTTCTTCAAGATGTTGCTCTTTCATCTCTTCTTTTATGTTTTCCAACTGTTTCTTTTGTATTTTTCTTTACCTTAAATGCTTTTTTATCCTTCTAGGGTTCTTTTTAGGGTTTTTATACTTGGTTTTGTTCCAAAAACTTGCCCCAAAACATAAAAAATATACAAATATCATGACCTAAAAAAGTTGGAATTTGTATGATCGTGCATGGTGCATGATCATGATAGTGATCATGCATCCTCTTGCATCAGCTCTATATCACGATCGTGCATCACCAAGTTTCCAATTACTCTTTACATGAATATATATCGTGCATGATTATGCCAATTCTTGTTCTCTAGCCCCTTCTTCATCTTTTCTCTAATTTTATTGTCTCCATTTATTAATTGAAGCGTTTTACGTATTCTAAGTTTTAATATTTATAACCATGATATTTTTCCAAGTGCATGAGTCGTTCGCATAGTACTTAAGGTATCGTTCCCACGAGGAGGGTTAATCTAGTCCTAAAATCTAAGGCTTGACTAAAATTCGCAATAAATCAAAATAAACAACTAATGCAGAAATTATTGAATCAAACAATCAATTTCAAGAATTAAATTCATAAAATATAAACAAGATAGCAATTTTGCACAACCTAATCAAGAATCAATCTAGACACTACCATTTGAGAGAAAGGGGGTTTGAATATGAATTTAATGAAAATCTAATCGATTATGGAATTATGGAATTATCAGGTCTAGACGGACCTAGGGTGGATTACTTTCTCTCAAGTTATAATCTTTAACCCTAATTTATAATTCCTAATTTAAATTATAATATTGCAATCTCTCGATTTCCAATTAACTCAAAACCTAAATTAGTTATGAATTTCTCTAATAACGTACCAGAAACCTATGCTCGATCTCTTGTTACACGATTTTACTGGTTTGATTCAATTTTTATCTATCAAACTACCTAACTCTCGTTAGCCTAATTTGATGGTATTCACTCAGCTCACCCTCTCAGTTTATTACTGAATTATTAAGAACAAAAATTGAATCACAAATAACTAAAATAAAACACAATAAATCAAACTTCATTAATCTCAAAGATCAAAATCTCAAAGGTGAGTTTAGGCAAAAATCAACGTTCATAAACACCTATTCTCAATGACTATCCCAATTCTATACATCAATAAATTTGAAATAAAATTAGAAAATACTGTCGGAATGGACTAGGTGAGGAAGCGATGGCAAGAAACCACCTGTTTCGGGAATTACTTTGCGTTAAGCTTCTTCTCTGTGTCTCTCTTCCTTCGTCTCCTTCCTCAAATATCTTGATATGCTCTCTAGGATTTTAGAATTGATTGATGTAAAAAGTATGTTCTTCTATTCTTTAATGTTCTATTTACATCTTGGAAGCCCTAGGGTTGATTCGGGGTCGAAATAGTCCAAAAAGTCCTGCGAAACTTGAGGTTTTCAGCTATTTTGGTGTCTGCACGACATAGGCCATGATTGTGGCTAGCGCCTAACCCTCTCCGTCATAATTGTGACTCAAAGTGCATGATCGTAGCCTAGTTCAGAGCTCTCTGTCGTGATCGTGACCCAAAGTTCATGATTGTGGCCTGAGTCCTGTTTGCTCGCCTCTTTCTGTCACAATTATGCCATGATCGTGGGCCATGGTTTAAGCCCGAAACTCATCGAAACTTCTCCGTTCTTTTCCGTTTACCTTGAAATACTAACAAACACACCAAGGTACCTAAAAAACATAACATTTAAGCTCAAAAACGCATACTAACCTATAAAAAACAATTAAACATATAAACTAACACAATTGAAACCTAAATACACTCTAAACACTCAAATTAACACTAAATACCTAACAAATAAAACCCTAAAACATAATGAAAATCACAATTATCAACATCTCCATACTTAAACGTTTGCTTGTCCTCAGGTAAACAAAACAACAAATACATACCAATCATACAACACACAATGCGATAACGAGACAATGACTTCAACTTTATGAAATAAACTTAATCTTAAACATAGTCATACAAGTTATATCTAATCATTAATATGCAAAAACTATGTCTAGGGGCATTGAACTAAATATACAAATTAATCGAGATATAAGTGTTAATTTATTTACCCTTTTCAATTGTACACATACATTAATAATTCTTTGGTCCTTTAAATTCTTTGATTGTTCCTAAGTATATTTTTATGAAAATTCAAGCTTTTTTTAACAAGTCTGGTAGGTTTTATAAGGAAAAACACAGACATTTTTTTTGTTATTAAAATAGACTTAGTCTTTTTACGCGAAGGCAAACATTGGTAATGAATGTCGATCCAATTACTTAACTAAGTCATGTTTTTATTAAACAGCTTGGTTCAAAAGTCATTATAGCTTTTCAATGCGAAGGCACATATTTGTGATGTGTGTCGATTCGGTTACTCAGCTGTATCACGTTTTCAATTGGCTACTAGCTCTATTTGTAACCCGAAGGCCAGCAGAATAGTGATTTATTTAACAAAAAATACACACTTTTTTATTTTATTATTGTTGCCTACCTTATTGTTTAATCTACTCATTTCCATGAAAAATACTAGTTAAGCTACTTAAGTTGAAGTGCCTCAAATTATGAATGAATGTGACAACCTATAGGGTGCTAAATTTACACTAAATCCTAATTAAGCTATATATTTATCCAAAGACTCCTAATTCATTAATTTTGCTAGCTAATGATTATTTACATCCTAATAGACTATGTTCAAAATTAAATAAATTTTATTCCATCTAAGCCCTTGACACATTCAAACAATTCACATAATGTGACCTAATAATTATCATACGATATGCAAAATCACATTCAAAAAGAAAAACACATAATCCCTTCCCACACTTGAATAACACATTGTCTTTAATGTGAGACGGGAACAAATAGCAAGCACATAAAAGAAAAGAAAAGACAAAAATTAAAGTAGATAGAAAAATAAAATAGAAATAAACATAAAAATTAAAACTGAAGGCTAATTTGGAAAAGAAAAATAAATGGGTTAGGAACAGATCATATAAAGATGGAGGTGGCCATGATGTCAGAGATGGCAACTGAATGCTCTGAGCTTCGAAATATCTGTAGATTCGACGAATATTCTAACATTGGCATCTTTGTGTCTGGGCCATCTCCTTCATTATTCTGGTGTTCTCCGCAAGTGTCTTGTTGGTTTTGGAGATCGTATTTAGAACTTCATTTCAGCCTTGCTCTTTTTCCTCTTCCTCGGACTCTTTATTGGACTCTTCTGCCTACCGAGGTGGCGCTAAGCTCGAACTCGCCTGACTTGCCCTAATTCTGACATGTGTCTTTTCGCTGATTTCCCTATGTTCCATGTTGTGGGAATGAAGGATCTCAACTCACCATAAGTGGTGATGGTTTAGGAATTCAGGTAAGTGCATAGTTAACCAACTACAGTCCACGGTATAATATTCTGTAATGGCGAACACTATAACCCATTCCTAGATTGTTTCTCCTATTTTTCAGAGTCGCAACAATGGCATTTAGCATATGTGTGGAGGTGCAGATTAGAATACTATAGTCTATACACCACAACATAAAAAGTTCATTTGTGGGACACTTGTTGGTTTCAGTTTTGTTAAAAACCAGATGACACATGAATTTGTGCAACAACAAGTGTTTGCGGGATCTTATAATGTTGTTGTAAGCATTCTTGGCATGAAATTGCTCAATTCCAATAAGCTCATTCCAGTATTGAGAAGGATAAAAATTTTCATGATGATCGATGATGGAAGATTCAAGGAATCCACACATCTCACACATGATTCATAGGCTTGTCCTCCCAACCTAAACCACAATTCCTTGGGGTTCTTAAGGTCATAGGTCAGTGAAGTTAAAAATTCCAGTGTGAGCTCCTGATAGACAATAAATTGGAATCGTATGAATTAGGCTTATTGGATCCTCTCAGCTAAGTTTTCTACCCTCTCACGTAACTCTAGCCTATCGAGTGTGTCAAAATTAAAGTATTTTGCAACTAAAATTTGTCTAGCACTAAGGGATCAGAAACGAGTACCTTCCTCCTTTGTACAGATCGGGAAGGGCATACCAAAGTCTGCTGCTCAGTTTTATCTCCCACGTCCCATAACTTGTTGTCATCCATATGGCTCCCATTGGGCTGGTTATTTAATGTGTGGCATAATTGGGTGGAATTTGGGGGTTGAAAAATTTTTAGAGAGATGTGAGAGTGCTTGTAAGCTTGAATTCTAGAGAGATAAAGTTAAAATGAAAGTGAATGTAAAAGGGAAGTTATAACTGAATATATAGGAAAATGGTAAAACTTTTAAAAGAATTTGCGTTCCCTCTTTATTGCCCCGTCACAGGCCACGATCGTGGCCTGCGGCTCTCCTTTGTTTTGCATAGTCAGAGACGATGATCATGGCCTACGATTTTACCACTCTTCTTGATTCTTCTTCTTTTATTCTTTTTCCCATCTTTTCAATTTCACTTCTTGATTATTTTGTGGCCCTCTTCACCTCTCTTTTACTTACTTGCTCAAGTCATCCACTATTCCGAAATTCAATTCCTTAATTTTATTCAAAACAAAAACAATCCTACCTACGAAATTCAAACACTCTAACAAAAATAATCAAAGAAACTAAATTTTCATGGGTTGCCTCCCATGCAGTGCTTCTTTTAGCATCGGTAGCTCGACGCTCTTTTAAGCCCACTGTGGTTGGAATGAATGGTGCAATGGTAGTATAGTCATTAATCTCAAAGTTTGAACTTTTACTACCATGCTACGATTCCCACCTTCTTGCAATTCTCGTTTCCTCGCCTTCTTCTTTGCGAGCGCTTCTTCCTGAATGCATTCCCAGGATCCTCGATATCCTCCCATTCGCCCTAAGGTCCAGGTTCTTTTCTATTCTTTGGAGGTAAAGGAGATCCATAATCTTTCTGCGACGCTTTGAAGTTCATTTGTTCTCTTCCTATCCTTATAGTTAATTCTCCCCCATCCACGTTAATGATTGAATGAGCAGTGGCCAAGAATAGTCGTTCGAGAACTATTAGGGTATCCATATCTTCTCCAATGTCCAATATGTAGAAGTCTGTGGGAAAGCACATCCTTTATAATTCCCATTGGTTTATGCATCGTTCTGTCGGCCGCCTTTGCCAAAAACTTGGTAGGCACTAACTATCTTAATCCCAACCTTAGATTAAATGTGTAGGGCATCATATTTATAGTTGCTCCTAGATCCACGAATGCCCTGTCTATGATAATTCTATTGACAATGTAGGGGATGAAAAAGTCCCCTAGGTCCTTTTTCTTCTATGCGATGTTAGGGTTCTCTTCTGCCGTTTGCTCTTTAACCTTTATCCTAACAAATTCCTTCATTGTAAGCTTCATCTGGACTTGTTTCGTCACTTCCTTGACCTTATTTTGCTCAATCTCATGTAGGTTCCTTGCTGTCCTCTTTGCATTTAACTCCCACTGAGCCAAAATAGGGAAGGGGAATACACGTTGAGTTTCCTTAATTGACTCGATTACTGGTTTACTTGAAAGGTCTTCTTGACCCTCTCCTTTATCTCCTTATTGTACCTATTCTGATTCCTCAACCTAGGTTTGACTGATGACCATGATTCTTTCCTTCAGATTAGACTCGGTGTTGCTTAGAAGAGTTCTAGCATTCTGAGTAGACATTGCCTCTGCTAATTGGCCTACTTAGACTTCTAGATTGTGTATAGACGAGGCATGGTTTTTTGTTACTTGATCGAATTTGTTCTTAAGCCTCCTATATGCTTCCTCTATGCCTTTGATCTTATCCAAAATCTTGTCTAACTTCGATTCCATCGAGCTTGCTTGATCTTATTGAAAGCCCAATTGTCCCTGAGGCCTAAACTGTCCTCTATTATTGCTCGACCAAGAGAAGTTAGGGTGGTTCTTCCACTCAGGATTGTAAGTGTTAGAGTAAGGATTGTTATCCCCTCCTCGTCCGTACTACACTCCCATATAATTTACTTGCTCCTGAGTGTCTTCCTTCATTAGGTAGCAGTCCATGGTATAAGGGTCTAGCTGTCCACAGAACTTACACTTTAAATGTATGGACTTTACTAGAGCTGAGGACGACGCCTTCATGTTGTTAAGTTATCACGTCAAATTATCGATCTTTTCTTGCATCTCAGTCATTTGATCAACCGCAACAATACCCTTCTGCTCTCTGAAAGTAGCAGGTTGCCTACCCTACTCATTCATCTATAAGCAGTTTTTGCTCGCCATCTCCTTAATCAACTCCTTTGGTTCATTGACTATCTTTCACATTAAGGATCCTCCTGAAGCTGCGTCGATTGTGCCTCTCGTCGGTGGGTTGACTCCATTGTAAAAAGTCTGCAAAAGCAACTCCTTATGTATATTATGGTGTGGGCACTTCCTTTACAAATCCTTATATCTATCCCACGCTTCGTAGATGGACTCCCCGTCACCTTGTTGGAAATTGGTTATTTCCTTTATAATCTTAGTGGTCTTCGTCAATGGGAAGTACTTGTCTAAGAAAGCACGCACAAGCTGATCCCATGTGGTGATGTTCGTTGGGCTCAGTGAATGGTACCAAGCCTTTGCTCTATCTCTAAGAGCAAAAGGAAACAGTCTGATTCTAACTACATTCTCTGACATCTGATGATACCGGAAGGTATCACAGATCTTGAGGAAATTGATGATGTGCGCATTCGGGTCCTCATTTTCCAATTCGTAGAATTGCACATTCGGTTGAAGCATATTGCAAAGGGCTAGTTTTATCTCGAATGAGGCTATTTGAACAGGCGACCTAGCTACTCCTTGGTTTGACAAATTGAACCCCGGCCTTACGAAGTCCATCACTTTCCTCTGTTGTCGTTCTTGGTTCACTTCCTGATCCATTTTATGTTGAAACTTCTCCTCCATTATTGATTTTCTGATATCTTCTTCTTCTTCTCGTCGAGCTTTCCTAAGGGTTCATTCTAATTAAGTAATATCTAAATTTAATGTCTCTGCTGAACAACTCAAATTTCTCGTGACTCTTGTGTTCATGCAAGAGCTCAATTTCTGAAATAGAACGAAAGAAATAAAAATTAAAAATTAAAACTAATCTAACTCATGCCTTAAATTATAGAATTAAACTATTCCCCCCCTCGGCCCCGATAACGGCACAAAAAACTTGATCGAAGCATTCAATTCATAGGCTCGTCCTCTTAACCTAAACCACAATTTCTAGGAAGTACTTCATGTCAAGCTTCTTCTCCATCTCTCTTCCTTCGTCTCCTTCCTCAAATCTCTCAATACACTCCCTATGGTTTCGGAATTAACTGATGCAAAATGGCTACTCTTATGTTCTTTAATGTTCTATTTATATCTTAGAAGCCTTAGGGTTGATTTGGAGTTGAAATGATCTGAAAAATCCTAGAAAACTTGACATTTCTGTTGTTTTAGTGTCTGCTTTGCAGGGCCATGATCATGGCCTACGCCTAACCTACTATGTCACGATTGTAACCCAAAGTGCATGATCGTGGCCTAGGTCTTGTTGGCTCGCCTCTTTCTGTCATTGTGCCACGATCGTGGGCCATGGTGTTGGACCCAAACTCTTCAAAACTTCTTCGTTCTTTACTGCTTACCATGAAACACTGACGAACACATCAAGGTACCTAAAAAACATAACATTTTACCTTAAAGACTTATACTAACCCACACAAAACAATTAAACACATAAACTAACACAATTGAAACCTAAATACACACTAAACACTCAAATCAACACTAAATACCTAACAATAAAACCCTAAAACATAATGCAAATCACAACTATCACTTATCATTGAAAACGTTAATCATCCCCTAAATCATACAATTAAGATCACATTCTTTTCCTAATCAACAATAATCAAACAAAACAAACAAAAATACTAATATGAACATAAATCTAAGTCCTAAGAATATGATTATCACCTAAGATAACACTTAAAAATGTACTTTACGACTTAGAAAACACACTATAATTTACACCTATCAACTTTCCCATATTTAAATATTTACTTATCCTGAAGCAAAACTAAAACCAAAAAACACACATAATCACACAATCATACAATAATTCAAAAATGATACAATGACATGAAATATCATATAATTAACTTAGACACAAACATTGATAACTCTAAAGGTTCCGACATACTAACTTATTCCATTCATGTTCAAGTGCTTTAATTTAAATACACATATTAATAAAAGTATTGACACCTTATTCATACATTTATGGCACTTGTAAGTGTGCACTTTTTCTTATTTATAATTAAAGAGGTAGGCCATCACTAAATATCGGCTCATGGAATTTTTTTTACATTTAATAAGAAGATCAATAGGTTCGCTTTTATTGACAATAACATATTTTTAGATTTTATTTAACAATCAACTAGTCTTTTGAAGTGAAGGCAAAAACCTTTTCATGAACGTCTCCTAGTTTCTCAACTAGGTTATATTTTATCAAGTCAGAGTATCATTCTAAACTTTTAAAGCTAAGATAAATATTTTATTGTGAATGTCAACGATTATTTAACTATATCACATCTTACATCTGGCTACTAGTTTTATTCTTAACCTAATTTTTTTAAAATAGCCAATGGAATAGAAAATCTATTTAACACATATTTTTTACATTTATTTCCTAACCTACATCATTTCTTCCTAATAAATCACTCCATGAAAGGCTACTAATATTGCCTACCAATTTAAATGAATTTAATTATAAGTGCATCTGAACAAATGTCATAAAATGAAAGAATAAGTATAATATTCTCATTTTCTTTCTAATTGTCTCCGTTACTCTTGTTTGTTTTTCCTTGTCAATTTTCAACTCTAAAAAGGATGGTTTCTCAATGGAGGGTGGCATGGGTGCTTCCGTCCTTACTAATGATTCTTGTCTTAATTTTTCACCAAACTCCTCCTCCTCTATCTCTTTATCATCTTTCACATCTTCAACATAAACATCTTATTTATTGCTCTCCTCTTGCTCTTTTATGCATTTAATAACTATATCAATCTTCATGCAACGATTTCTCCTTTAGATTCTTCAACTTCTTGCTTATATTGAACTTAACCTGTTCATCACCAATTTGAAGAATTAGTTTGCTTTTATGAATATCTACCAAGATTGTTCTTATATTCATAAACATTACACCAAGAATTAACTAACAGTTTTTATCCTCTTAAAGTCTAGCACTATGAATTCAACATTAATAATAAACTTTTCCACTTTTACTAGTACGTCCTCCACTGCAGCAAATCTTTTCTTCATAGATTGATCCCCTACTGAATAAGCATGGATGTTGGCTTCACTTCTCCCAGCCTTAATTTCCTAAAAATTGACAAAGGCATAAGACAAATGCTTGAATATAAATCCCATAAACATTTCAATAATTCTAAATTACCAACTACTCAGAGAATAATAAAACTCCCTAGATCTTTTAATTTTGAAGGCATATGGCTGGTAATTATGGAGCTACAAATCTCAATTAAAGATACTGTTTGATTTCGCTCCCAAGTCTATTTGTTTGATAGGATATCATTGAGAAATTTTGAGCACTTTGGCATATTCTCCAAAACCTCTATAAAGGAAAAGTTAATTTGCAGTTTCCTTAATTTCTCTAAAAACTTTTCAAATTACACATACAGTTTATTCTTCTTTAACATTTTTGTAAATAGGATCTTCAGTATATATCACGGGGGAGGGACATATGCAGCTTCCTCTTTCTTCTCCTACTTATTGTCCTCCTTCTTTAGGCATCCATTAGTATGAGGTTTAGCTTTCTTCTTAGTGGGTTCTACAAATTCTTTCCCACTTTTAAGCATAATAACTATCAGTTGCTCTCTTGTATTAAACTCTATAATGCTCAAGAGAATCTCTATACTTTATGTAGATAATGCAGTTTCTTTGCCCCATCTAAAACTCTAAATTATAAATGGAAGAAGCATGAGTCTTTGCAATTTGGTCAAATTTAGCTTCCATCCTCATCTGGTTCTCATCTTGTCTAATGAACTCGGAATTCAGCATATCTATTAGCTTAACCACCTTTGATTCTAAGAAATCAAGCCTATCTTGTTAAAATCCTAATGGACCTTGTGGTCTGATTAGGTTTCCTACATTGTTAGACCAAGAAAAATTTATGTTGTTTTTCCACCCTGGATTATAAGTATTAGAATACAGATTGTGACCACCTCGACCTATTTATGATCCCATGAAATTGAGCTACTTCATATTATTATGGTCCATGAGAAAGCAATAAATTGTAACATGGCCTTCTTAACCGCATAACTCACATATGTGTGGTATTGCCTTAACTAGGCTGGAAGAGGTGACTTTGAGGTGGTTTATTTGTTTAGCCAAGTTGGCTACTTCAGCTTGTAAAGTTCTTAATGAATCCACAATAGGCACTCCCTTCTTATCTATAAAGGTTGATTATTGTCTGCTCCTCTCTGATTCTCTAAACAGCAGTTGTTTGCCTTCCCTTACAATAAATCATATTCAGCATCAACTATTTTCCTCATTAGGAAACCACTAACTGCTGCATCTATGGTGCCCCGCATAGATAGATTTACACCATTATAGAAGGTTTACAAAAGGAACTCATTGGGTAAGTTATAACAAGGACAACTCTTTTGCAACTCCTTAAATATCTCTCATGCTTCATACAATGACTCCCCTTTGCTTTGTTAGAAATTGGTTATCTACTCTATGATCTTTGTGGTCTTCATCAAAGGGAAATATTTAGCCAAAAAGGCTTGCACTAATTGTTGCCATTGTGAAATTTTTTGAGCTAAGAGAATTGAGTCATGCCTTGGCTCGATCATTATGTGTGAACAAAAAGAGGCTCATCTTGGCTACATCCTCTGATAACCTATTGTATCATAACATGTCACAGATCTCAAAAAATTTGGCCAAATGAGCATTAGGAGCCTTATTGGCTAATCCATAAAACTAGATATTAGTTTGCAGCATATTCAAAAGTCGATTTAATTTAAAAAATGTTGATTTGCACTAGTGCTCTAAAGATTTTATTTTGGTTACCGTGGAACCATAGCCTCATGAAGTCTATAAAGGTCTTTCTTTTTGTGCTTAATTCTTTTCCTTTACCATTGTTCCCTCTATTACTTTTTGTTGTCCTACTTTTTAAATCTCCTTCCTTTGCTTGGTGATGTCAAAAACTTGCGTGTTTATTAGTTAGTTTGAACTCTTTGTAGATCTTGTGTTCATGCACTTGCAATCATATAAGAAAAAATTTTACAATCCTTAAATCAAAGTAACTTAAATTGAACTATATGCTACAAAATAATCCTTGGCAATGCCGTTAAAAACTTTTTGAAATTTTAAATCAAAACTTTTCTTTATATTAAGAATACAAATCGTATCTTGTAGCATCAAAAGTATCTTCCTATGAGAGTTGTAGTAGTCACCCAGTAGTTCTTGTAAACTTTGTTTAAGATTAAAAAAAAAAGCTTAACAACTAAAAGTTAAAATAAAAAACAAAGAATTGATAATTAAAAAATGAAATAAGCAACAGTTAATTGGTTGATTGATTAATAATGAAAACTGGGAACTACTTCTTAATTTAATGCTACTTGACCTTAGATATCCAATAATTATAATTACTCTCTCTTAATATCTAATCAAGTAGTCCTAATTAAAATAGATAGATATTGAATTGTGACTTCTCGATCTATCAAAACTCTTCCTAACTATGTAATTGGATTTGAAGCAATCCTATAGGTAATTAATAAACAATTAAGATCTCTCTTCAATGTCCTATTAATTTGATGTTTGTAGGTCTATTAAGGTACCATCTTTTGCTGTGTAACATAATATAAATGATCAAATCTAATCTCTCAATTCAAATTGAATATAAAGCAATAAACATCAAAAACATATTTCATTAAATAAAAAATGTAAAGTTTAATTAATAAATCAAGAGTAATTCCTAAATTTAGCAATCCATGTATGTAACTATAGATCCCAATTGAGTCATCATTAACATTCAAAATCAACAAGGAAATAAAAGAAAAGATTAGAGAATTGAATTCTGGATGTTTTCTCTCATTTGCCTTAAGCTAGAATTCTTCATCATTTGCCCTTCAGGGTATCGCTCTTTGATCACTTCTTTTGTGTTTTTCACATTTGTTCTTATTTTAAAAAAATCCTTGAATCATAAAAAATATAAAAATCTCGTGACCTGGAAAAGTTGGAATTTGTATGACCATATATATTGCATAATTGTCCCTCTTCTTACACCACCTCTCTGTTATAATCGTGCCAAATCTTGTTCTCCATCTCCTTCTTCATCTTTTATTCAATTTTCTTATCTCCACCCCTCATCAATCAAGTTAAACATCCCCCAAATAATATAATTAAGATCACATTCTTACCCTAATTAACAACAATCAAACAAAACATACAAAAACACTAATAAGAACATAAATCAAAATCCTGAACACATGATTACCACCTAAGAATACATTTGAAAACACATTTTAAAGCCTTGAAAACACACTTTAATTTACACCTATCAATATACTTCTTGCTACAACACTAACTATATAACTTATTTTTATGTGAAGTTATTAACAAGGTCATACTATAATTTACATAACTAAGATAGATGAGATACACTTTGTAACTACTTCCATAAAATTGTGGTTTTGTTTTGTAAGATGATGAATTATGTTACACGTAAACTATTAATTGCCTATGAATTTTTTTAGCGCAATAATATCACTAGTATATGAAATTATTTCCTTTTTCTACTTATATTACCTAAATAACATAAAATTATAGCTTTTTTTTTTTTTTCAGATTTCAAAGTTTATATCGTTGTATAAAAATATATTAGAGAACGTAAGTTCTAATTGGCACTACAAAAGCACATAAACTAAAGAATTCATAAGGAAAACCAATGATTTAAGTCACAAGTAATTTCATTATTAAAATTTATGTTATAGAATTTGTATATTTCTCTTTATCAAATTTATTTTTATAATGAAAAGTTCTCACATTATTATATAATTACAGGTCCTTGGTGTTGACATAATATTGAATAATATGTCCTTTATTATCACACCTAGGTGGTATAAAAGGTGCATACTGATTGAGGAAAGCATCCTAACAAAAATAAAAGGTCAAAATGGTTATCATTTGTGATGAAAAGGATACAGGGGAAAAAAAGGCCTACAAAGAAAGAAGTGGTGGAATTAGCAGCTTAGTTACTAAACTTTTGGGGTTGGTAACATTTTTGTTTGTGTTAGGGTGTAGGGATGATTACATATTGTGTTATAAATTTCATAAGTTTTGTTTTCTAAACACTAATTGTTTTGTGATAACAAAATGTCCCATACTCATAATGGACTTAAGACATTTGAGTGTCATTTATATGGTAGTTCACTATAACTTCTTAATTTAATGAAAATATGCCACTTTACCACACCTTAACCTGATTAAGCCATCCATTCAGATATTAATTTTACACCACTGTGTGTTACAATGTATTCTTTGAATTAGCCATTCATGAAATCTATAATGAGAACATAGGTAACCATATAGATGTTTATTGAATTGTTTTTTTATGATACATATGACTTACACTTTAATTATTTACATTCCCACATGTTTGATGGTTTTATTTTAATTTGTCATTCATGGATTTTATAATGGGAACACGAATGACAACATAGGTAGGTACATACGTGTTTCTAATAATATATATAACTAATACTCGTATTTATATGGCCATATGTTAGATCGTATTTGTTGAATTGGCCATCCATAGATTTTATAACAAAAACACATTAGATGAGGGTGTTTCCTTAGCCTAGTAACCTTCTGCACTATATACAAGACAGACGCCCCTATTAGAGTAAAGTGAGAACTTTGTTGCATGCATCTAATTCCACACTAATACTAATCAGCATTGATTCTCCTTTATGGCTATAAATGACTCCTTAAGTATGTTGGAATCTGGAGCTTTATCGCAATAAGAAAGCAGCAGTAGGTCCAAAGGAAGATGCAACTGTAGGTAATGAGCACACTTCACCAGCTTCACTCTCCTTTTAACAAAGTAAGCATACACATATTCCAGGGACACTTTAAGGACACATCCATGGTTAATGAATTTGATCCAGTGTCATCCATTATTCTTTTGAATATAAATGCTTTATAATCTTCCACTTAACTAAAGGTATGATGTATTTGAATGTGAATATGGGAACTTGTTATTATAGGCTCCATGCTTGCTTAATATTGTAGTTTAGTTTATTATAATCCTTACATAGGAGCAACTATTTCGTTATGCTATAATAGTGAGATATAAGGTGATAGTAACAGGAGCCATTTATTGCTTGAATCATCCAGCATTATGTTCCTTCCAAATTAAGCATAAAAAATTATTAATTCCAATGAGATAGGCATCAAATACACCACTAGAAAGCTTCATATAATTTGTTATTAACTGATGTAAAATATCAAAGAAGGATACCAGATTATACTCCCAATTAAGGAGGCTTTTCACATAGCTCTATTTTTTCATTACTTAATTGCACTTAAAAACCAAGTGTGATAAGGTTTCAACTAATTCACTATATAAAATACATGTTTCTTAAAGTTGTAAGGAATGTAATCTATCCATTAGTTTAAGCATGTTCATGTCTTTAAGTCATAAAAGAAATTAATCCTTAAGTAGTAGTTTTTTTAATTCCAAATGAGTTTGTCCCAAACTACCTTTTGTCCTTTAGGTCTTATCATATCCCCATAGCTGCTATTAGTGAATTTATTTAGTTATTTGATCCCTCATTACTCACTTAAAGTTGAGCTCTGGGATTGCTAATAAGGGATCAAATAACTTAATTATATTGGAAAATTGCACCATTGTCCATCTTCAATCCATAAACACGCATTGGCTTATAATGGAATTTAATTTACAAAAATGAGCAACTTGTGTTATATTTTTTCTTGCCTAGTTGTCATAGAGTAAGAAAGAAGTAGCATCCCAATTTTATATCCCATATTTGGCTCAATTAAGCTCCTCAGTTTGATTAATGGGTTAATGAACCAAAAATAGCAAACTTTGCTAACAAAGGACCAAATACTATCCTTTCAAAATATAACTATACATCCATCCCACCTATTCCTTATCAACAAGATTTCTCCAAGGCCTTTTATCCATTAGCATCTTATTGGTAGTGCTTATAGGAGTGATTCATAAGCCTCCTTCATTTATAGGTTTACACACCTTTGATCATTTGACTTTATAATTAGCCTTTTTCACATTTATTTTACCCTAAAATAACTTCCTCATTAGGCCTTCAATAGTATTAATGATTCCTTTAAGAAAAGGAATATATTTGAACTTCATTATATATGCATAAATTTAAAATGGATTTGATAAGTTGAAGTTTACCTCCAAAAGATAGCTCCTTGTTGATCTAACTCCCTAATTTTTTTATTTTTTAACCAAAGGCAATCATTCTTTTAATTGCAATCTTCATGTCACTAATGATAAACTCAAATATAGCATATGGGGTAGCCTGATATCCATTCTAATCGATTCCCTAAGGCTCGCAGAGTGTTGCAATGCAATAGTAACAACAATAATATGTCTTTAGTTATAGTTATATCAAGGATAGAAATCTCCCTAAACCTCTTGAAGGACTTCACCAATATTTGGATGAAATTTATATCAAGCCTAGAGAAGAGTAGTAAATCATCTAAAAAACATAAACTAGTTAGTTTAATCCTTTTACACTTACTACAGTACTTAAAGTTGCCACATCTTTTGATGTTGTATATGATAATATAAAAAGTTATGTTTATTTTTCTCTTTAATTGATTTTTGGAAACAAACCTAGAAAATATTTCATTTTAAATTACCACACTCCTCTCAACAATGACAATACATTATAAGGATATTATCATAGATAAATAGCTTTTATAAGCAACCTACATAAAACTTGAGCACTCATGTGTTGACATTCTTTGACATGGTTAGAGAACTTTTATAATTGGGATATACATTCTACTAAATTTAGAATAATTTCTTTAGGCATTTTATAGTTCACTAGTACCTAAAGATGTAGAATTAATGATGAGAATTTGGAATGATCATTATGAAGAATTTCCATTCCTCTTGATAGATCTTTTCTATGTATAGTATTAAAGGATGAAGATATTTAGGAGCATGTATCATTATAGGTTATAGATGAATGTCATTAGGGTGATCACAACAAATAGTTATAGAGACCTAGATGACTATCACCAACTTATTTAATACATGTTCTTATGAATGTCAACTACTAATTTAATAAAAGTATGGAGTCATTGGTTTAAGTTTAGAAGAAATCCTATACATAACTAGATCATCCTGAAATTAGTTGTTGGTACATAAAGTTCAACCTTATAACAAATGGCAGTACACTTTTTTTTATAAAATGTAGCTATGTAAAAAATTAAATTTAACGCATATATTCATAAAATAGATAATGTGTTTCAGAAATTACTTAAATTTTGTAATTTGATAAGCAAGACATATACTTTTAGACTGAAATGAATATATATTAGTACACACTATACATAAAACTATATTTATAAACTCGTTTGTTTTTAATCATATGACCAATTTGTCAACTGTGTTATTATGAGAATATTTTGAAGTATAAACTGAATCACATGGATTGGTATATGATTGTGTATGAAACAATGTTTGTTAGAGGTAATGTTTAACATTGGTAATTACATAGAAGTATGACTAATGATTTTCTTATTTGAAAGAATAATAAGAAAGACATAAAATGTTACATGTTCATGTACAAAACCATGTTATGTAAAACCATGTTATATAGTTTAATAATTTTTATAACTATGCTAAGTTTCAAGTTATTTGTCTTTTCCTAGACATAATGAATATGGCAAGGAAACTCAATCTATAATGGTAGGTACGGGTCTAAATGGTCATGTCACCTTATTTTGAAGTTTTCAAATGAATAGATTCCCGTATTACCCATTGTTCCTTCTCTTTAATGTCATTCCAACCTTTGCCAACTACAATTGGTTGTATTAAAGAGAAAAAAAGATAACCAAAAGTACTATATATAAAGGATTAAAGGAAAAAACAATATTTGAACAATTGTTTTTTCATCTCTTCAATTGATTTCTAGAAATAGCCCTGGGAAATGTTCCAATTTGACTTACCAATATTGTCTAAATAAGAACAATGCATCTTAAGGATATTGACATAGATAGATGGTCTTCGTATGCAACCTCCACAACACTTGAGGAGTCATCTAATGACTAACTTAAAGCTTATCGGAGAACTCTTGCTAATGGGATATATAAATTAGATATTAGGGCATCCATATGTTTGGAAATTATATAGAGTATTATTTCTTATAGATGTGGAACAAATGATGAGGATTTTGACTGCTTATTGGAAAAATATAACACTAGTCATAATAGTTCTTTTTTATGTCTAGTATAGGATGAAAGTTTTTAGGAGCATGTATCAGATGGGTTACTGGTGAATGTCATTAGGATTATCACAACGTATAGTTTCAAAGACCAAGATGAATTGTATTATAAAATTATGTTACAGTGGTTGAATGTGAAATAATAATTTCCTAAATTTGTCAATTCATTTGTTTAATTTTGTAAGTAATACCATTGACAACCAGAATCATCGTGGAATTAGATGATGGTATTTGGAGTTTAAATTTATAAAAATGATGGTACATTTGTTTAATTAAAAAGAAAAATACAATAGCTGAATTCAATATATATATTCATAAAACAATATATAATTTGTTGCAAAAAAAGTGTAGAATTTCTAAACTGATAAAAATGGCACACACTTTTAAATTGGAATATATTAAATGTATAGTAAAAGCTACATCTAGACTTTATTCATTAATATCATATCCATAAACAAAATTTATTATTGCGCATTCTAAAAGCATAGTTTAAATGAAAATTATAATTTTATCTTTCATTACAAAGATAACTAAAGTAATGCCTGGTGATAATCAAGTAAGTTTCATGTTTAGGAATGGAGTCATTTTGAGCTCCCCCATGTAGGTGTTAGGTTTATTTATAAATAGCATAATTTCATCTTCCCTCTATTAAAATGTTGCATACCTTCTCATCTGTGATAAAATTCCAATTCCCTACTTTTTTAATTGCATTACACTTGGTATTTCTCAAATTTTTAAAATTTTCACAATAACCTTTAAATTTAATATTGAGTCAACTAATTTTAAAAATTGAGTATAGTAATTTTTCAACGATATATCCTTGTTTTTTATAAAAACCTTATTTATATGATAGTATTTTTTATCCTTTTGTTAACCATAACACATTTACAAAAAGTTTCCTAGAAAATTTGATGCCTAATTTTAAATGCCTCTCCAACTATCAACTGTTAGTGTTATTGAATGAAAAACCATAGTTCTGGTAATATCTCAAAGAAAAATCTTGGTTGAAAAAAATCAATGTCGATTTGGACAGTTAGAAACACAAGATGGCATACAGGAGAGATGGTGAGATGGGAATGCTTATGCAAAGGCTTTATGCCAAAAGAAAGGAAAGATAATGGAAACCTTCAACAAGGTGGAGGAGATGGAGGAATATTAGCAACACTAATTTGGAATAGCTACAAAATCCCATAAAAAGAAAGAAGAGAATAAAAAATAGTGTAGACTATTAGTTGGGATAGTCATAAACACTATCGAAGAGAACGAGTTAAATGGGAGAATTAAGAAATTTTGCTATTAGAAAGTTTGAAATAATAATAAAAGGATGAGGAAAATTAGTGTTATAAATTAAGACCCATGCCATATGACAAACCTTCCAATGAATTTATTAGTTAAAAGAAGTTGCTAATACTTGATGTCAATGGCCTTCTCGCTAATATTGTACCATACCATCCTGGTTATAAGCTTGATATAATTATCTTAAAATATTCAATTAACTCCCATATCTGATTGCAAGGTTACTTCCATTTTCATTCATGAACTAATTATTTAAGTGCCTTATGTATTTTATTCTTCACTTTTAAAGAGGCCCCACTGTGATGATTTCCTAAAGTTTTTCTTTGAGAGATATAATGTTGGTATCTATTCATCAAGAACAAAGTTTAGTGGTAATGACATTCTTGTCATATATATAGTTTTTTCTTATTTACATTTAAATTACAAGGATGATTCTAAGAGTTATACAACACTATTTAACTTCCAATATCCATTAAGCATAATAATTTGTTTATTGGGTGCAAGAGAAATTTAAACATAATAATTGAGTTATACCTTAGATGTCAATGAAGTAGCATGTTTTTTTCATTTATCTGTAATGAATATGATATGCGCACATCAGCTCTATTAATAAATTGATGTGTGATAGTAAGGATTGATAAATTATTTGTTTGATTAGGATTAATCTTTCTTTTCAATCAACTACTAGAGTATTTCCGCACTCGTATCAACCTTTCTTTTCAGACAACTAGTAGAATATTTCCACACTTGTACGAATATTATGATATGAGTCATTGTAACTTAGGCGAAAAATGTTGTAATGTGGTATTTCGTATTTAATAAGTTTATCTTTTTTTCTCTAGTATTCTACTTGAGTTTCTAAATAGGTCTTACTAGTAAAATCCAAATGTATATAGAATAATTAACTGAATCTCATAATGTCCCTGAATTTTTTACTTAAAATCCTTATAGCTAACAACTAATAAGAGAAACATATCATATGATCTATAACTAATTGGGGTTATTGTTCCTTAATGTCATTTTATTAATGATTCAAAT
This sequence comes from Erythroxylum longipes, assembly GCA_027563885.1. Classification (NCBI taxonomy): domain Eukaryota; kingdom Viridiplantae; phylum Streptophyta; class Magnoliopsida; order Malpighiales; family Erythroxylaceae; genus Erythroxylum; species Erythroxylum longipes. The sequence goes on from JAOQMS010043715.1 coordinate 23,247, forward strand.
GACTACATAGTCATTTAATTAACATAGAAAATATTTAATTATGGTAATTAAAATGTAAAATTTTAACTATTTTTCTAAATTTCATTCCATAACATAGATTATGTGAAATCAACTATATGAAATAAAATATACATCTAATGAAATGTCTGTAGGTTTGACTTCTAGTCCAGGTTCAAGAAAAGAGAGGGCAATCCCAATTGTTATAAAAGGAGAAACATAAGATGAAGGGAAAGCCTCAATCTCCACTAAACTTCCATTATGGAAACATGGTGACTAAAGTTACAAGGGGATCTCCTTCGAATAATTATCAAAGAGCCTCTAACCCACAGATGTTGCTTGAATAAGAAGGAAGTCCATATCAAGTCTTCAATGGAAGGTGGTTTAGAGATGATCTTTCTCCTACCTCATCACCTCAGAATCTAACACTAAAAAGATACCGCATAGCTTTGGAAAGGTGAAGAATCAAAGTATGATGTACTATTCTCAGGTTAAGGATTAATAGGGAGGCTGGATTGGTTGATATGATAAATAAGTCTGTTGTATGAAAGTGTGTTACTGGCAAGATGGTCCTGATATAGCCATCGTAGTGTAGTCATGGCATGGCTTGATCTGGTGGAATGCATGATGATGGGAAACATTTGTAGGGCTCCTTATGCTTTCTAGTAAGTTAGGCTTCTAGTCTGGATAAGGGATTGCAGCTTGGGCAATATCTAGTTGTACATAACTTCTTATTATTTATAAAATTTTACTGATTTACCAAAAATAAAATAAAATAAAATATACATTATAATTAACTGATGATCATACATACATTTGTAAGAATGTTACATAATGTTGTATAATAGAGGGAAATATAAATTATAATATTATTGAACAAGATATAAAGTAGAACCACCATTACTTAATTAGAGGTCATCTTAAAGCCAACTCAGATATAGATAAAAGAGTTTTATTAAACTAGTTCTCTCATGTGTACTTGGCCTTTTTATATATAACTAGTTTGAGGTAAACCAAAAGAGAAACTAATCATACAACTCGGCCTCAACAACTAATAGAAATAGTTGAGTCATCTTATGACATATAATAAATTGTAACAAAGTTATAATTAAAAGAACCAACTACTAAAAGATAAAGCCAATTAACTTGTATAATTAATTTTCTTTAATGCCTATGCTTAGTAAGATCAATCCCTTCTTCATCATGGTGCTATTCATATTTGATAGGTGTAGATTGCATTGTATTTTTATAGGTAATTTGATATGTGTTTAGTGGTTAAGTTGATTGTTTAGTGTGTGTTGAGCTTAAGAATTGTGTTAGTTCATAAACATTTGTGTTTTAAGCGTTCTTTGGGTGATAATATGTTTTTGAGCTTCAATTTTACATATATGAGGTGCTGTAATGAGTTTGTTAGTATTTCGAGACATTTGGAAGAGTTTTGGAGGAGAACTGAACCAAAACACATGGCCACAATCGTAGGGAATCTGCCACGATCGTGACAGAAGCACTAACATTGGGATATGATCGTGACAGAAGCTCAAGCATAAAGCAATGATTGTGGGGAATCTGTCACAATCATGTCAGATTCGAGTTTTTGAGGGATATTTCAGACCCTAGAAAGACACTAGAGTTGACTTAATTGGAAAAGACTATAGAAGGATAATGATGGAACCCTAGAAAAGAGATTAGATTCTTCCTACTTTTGGAAACCTAAAAGAGAGAGAGAAAAGAAGAAGAGGAAGAAGAAGAGGGCTTTGACGCCGAAGCTTCCTAGAATAGGTGATCTCCCTTATGTCGCTACTCTCCCGAGTTATGCAACCTGAGTTTCATTTCCTCCCCATTTACTTTTTTTATTCATTTAAATTTGCAAGATTGAGATGGGTTGTATGGTTATGGATTTTAAGTTGATAATGATGTTCTAACTTTACCTTTGGGATTTTGCTTATCTTTAATATTAATCTAGTTGATAAGTGTTTACTTAAGTTGGTTGTTGTGATTGATTGATGTATGTGCATATTTCGGTAAAAAATCAAGAGGGTGAATGGGATAAAAATGATTAGATTGGATTAACGAGATTTAGGCAATCTAATTGACCACTTAATCAATCTAGTCGGTAATTACATGGAGAGAGATCCCATGTGAGACCCGATTGTTTATTAGAGAGCTTTACAACTGATTAGAATCATGCGTAATTTATGAATTGATAAATTGCAAGTCTATAATTCGATTAGGGTTAATAATTTAGGGAATGGTTATAACTCGAAAGAGAGTAATCAACCCTATGATCGTCTAGAACTGATACCCCGTGAACACACAATTGGCTAGGTTAGCATTAATAATAGGTAAAAACCCCTATTTCATAACTTGATTATTTCTCTTGACATATTTCCATTTTTACGTTGTTTGTTAGTTACTAGTTTGTTTGATTTAGTTTACTTTTCAGTTCAATATTCAAATTTGATTCTTAAATAAAGAACAACCTGAATTAAGTGGTGCCTCAGCACAATCTCTATGGGACAATTTCTAACTTTTACTACAAGTAACGACCTATATACTTGCAGTTTTTAACGTAAAATTCGTAATTGGTTTTGCAATTCAACAAGTTTTGGGCATCATTGCTGGGGATTTTTTATTTAGCATCTTGTTTAGTTTAGGTGACTTCGATTTGAGAGTTTTTTAATACTTTTCCTTGAGTTTTTGTAGGTGCATGAACATAAGGAACACGAGAAGGTCCAACGAGCTTAGTGAGAACAACATTCAAATATTACAAGGCATTAAAGAGAGCTAAGAAGAGCTAGATGCTAAGAACAAATACAAAGGAATATGGCAAAAGAAGGAGAGCAAGGAGGAGTTGAGAAGACATTTATGGATTTTATGAGGCCAGGTTTTAGTCCTCAAGCAGTTACAAGGCTAGCGATTCAAGCTAATAATTTTGATATCGAGATCAAATCGGCACTCCACAATATAATTCAGAGCAGTGTATAGTTTTATAGGTTAACTAACGAAGATCTAAATGCCTATCTTGCAAATTTCGTAGATATTTGTGATACCTTCAGTTTTAATGGGATGTCAGATGATGTAGTGAGGTTGAGATTGTTTTCTTTTACCTTGAGAGATCGGGCAAAGATATGGTACAATTCACTCCAAATCATTACTTGGAAGCAGCAAGTCCAAGCTTTCTTGGCTAAGCACTTTCCTTTGACCAAGGCAACAAGAATCACCAAACAGATCACCAACTTCCAATAAAGTGATGGGGAGTCATTGTATGAAGCTTAGGAGGGATTCAAGGAATTACAGAGGAGTTGCCCCCACCACAACCTTCCGAGGGAGTTTCTTTTACAAACATTCTACAATGGTGTGACTCAGAGCACAAGAGGAACAATAGATGCAACTGCAGGAGGGACTTTGATAAGGAAAACCATTGATGTAGTTTATATTATTTTGGAAGAGTTGGCAAGTAATAGCTATATGTGGTCAAACGAAAGGAGTAGACAAGGGTCTAAGGAGGAAAAAGGAATGATTCCATTTAACTCAGTAATAGCCTTGCAAGAACAGATTACTTCCCTCACTAAGAACTTGAGCAACATTCAAGGAGTTTCTTCATCTACTGTCAAGATCACAATGTGAATTATGTGGGTAAGATAACCATGGCACAGCTAAATATTTCTTGCTAGGAGCAAGTGGCACAGAACAAGTAAATTACTTAGGCTAGCCGCAATGAGGAAATAATCCATACTCTAATACTTATAATCCTTGGTGAAAAACCACCCAAATTTTTTATGGAGTACTAATAATGCAGGTGGCCAAGTGAGAACACAAAGACCTCCCGAATTTCAGCAAGACTAAGTTGGGTCTTTGGAGAACAAAATAGACAAGTTAATGGATGTATTGGGTTCAAATTTCAAAAATCTAAGAGGAAGGACAAAAAAGACAAGAAATAGTCAAAAGAGAATAGAGTCAAAGTTTGACCAGATTGCTAAGAACCACATTTCATCCATCCATAACTTGGAGGTACAGTTAGGTCAACTTTCTAATGATTTGTCTTCTAGGAATGCAAGAAGCTTACCAAGCAACACTGAGGCCAATCCAAAGGAATAACTTAAGGTGATCACACTTAGAGTGGCAAGCAATTGGAGGAGCCAAGTGTTCAAGAAGATAGTCAATAAAAGAAAAATATGGAAGAAAAAGAAGAAGGGAAGCCATATTTACCACCACCACCCTCCAAGCCTAAGATTCCATATTTGCAGAGGGTGGACAACATCAAGTTGACACTCAATTCTCCAAATTTTTGGAGAAGTTGAAGAAACGTCAGATTAATTTGTATTTGGTGGAGGCATTGGAGTGTATGCCCAAGTATGCGAAGTTTCTCAAAGATATATTCATACAAACGCACTTGGGAGGACAATCAGACGTTGACCTTAACAGAGAATTGTAGTTGCAACATGCCACTTCCATAGAGCATATATCTGAACATACCAGAGGATATTCGAGAATATGCCCTACGAGAATGGCATGTTAGAGCAATCAAATTAACTTATTTAAGGCATCACATATATCACAAGCATTCAAAAAGATCAATTCTTCCTATTTCATTCACCAAAAATAAACTTACATAGTGTCATTACAACTCGTAATCCGTGTATATACATTACATAACATTTGGGATTTTAATACTCCATACAAAATGTTTAACTTGAAATGGGATGCTAAATTAAAACATTCTAACTAGAATCCTCAGATTCAGCTGATCAGACCTTTGAGTCATTCTTGTCCCTAAAATGCAACTACTAGACTTCTATTATGACACCTTAGTAGTTAGAACTCCTCTGAACCTAAAAAACAACGTTACAATTTTGATGAGTTTGCAAACTCAGCAACTAAACCATCATTGATGTGTTCACCCAATTTAGAAAACCAAGATAAATTATAACCCAATTCAACAAGTATATCACATTATCCAATATTGAATAACACATCACATTTTATCATATTTCAATAAGTACAATATGTACACAAACATTACATATTATTATTTCAAAACAATTCAATAATTCATCTCAATCATTCATATGATATATGTAAAGTTGTATATACAAATGCACATGTGACTTCATTCTTATTTTGCTTTGTTGTGACCAAGTGCCTTTCAACCCCATTTATTGTCCCCTATCTGTTGTGGATATCGAGCTCATTTTTGACCCGAATCCGTTATAGATTTTGAGTCTATTTTATCTGAGCCTAAGGATCCTTTCATCGTTCTTAGCTTAAAGCTCTTTTCTCACATTGGTCACTCTGGTCACAACTCCTTTAACTAATCATGAATGTCAAATACAATGATATGAATCATCTCACATATTATTTGCTTTCCTTAGTGTAACTGATTATCCAGAATTCACATTCAATTTGAATCAAATAAGCATTTCATGGATAATCATATAATCAACAATTGACATTCAATTTAAAAACACTTCTATATATAGTCCTGAAATATCAAACTCCTCAGACCAACAATGTCCAGAATTATAACAATCATATAAATAACAATTCAATAGCTAAAATTTAACCAAAAATAAATCAATCATAGTGAGAAACATCTAAGTTAACTCGCCATATATGCTCCAGAAAAGCTATTGCCTTAATGATCCAACAATGTCTGGATGTTAACGATCACCTTGCACGTCTATCTTTATGCAAAGGATCCTTCTTCTATCCCTTAATGTTATATTTATACTTTGGAAGCCTTAGGGTTGATTCGGGGTCGACATGGTCCGAAAAGTTTTACAAAACTTGATTTTTTGTGTCAGCCTGACAGAGGCCATGATTATGGTCCTACCTTCCACGATTGTGGCCAGCGTCTAACCCTTTTTTTTCACGATCATATCCTAGTTCAGAGCTCTCTGTCATGTTTGTAACCTAAAGTACACGATCATGTCTTGGGTCCTGTCAAACTTGCCTCTTTCTGTTATGATCGTGGCCTGTTAGGCCGTGTTTTTGGTTCGAAACTCTTCGAAACTTCTTCATTCTTTGCTATTTATCCTAAAACACTAACAAACACATCAAGGTACCTTAAAAATATAGCATTTAAGTTCAAAGACTCATACTAACCCATAAAAGCACTTAAACACATAAACTAACACAATTAAAACATAAATACACACTAAACACTCAAATCAACATTAAATACTTAACAAATTGAACCCTAAAATGTAATGCATATCACAACTATCATGTTTCTACTCCAAGAATTCAACATTGAGATTAAGGACAAGAAAGGAGTAGAAAATGTTGTGGCGGATGACTAATCGAGACTTGAAGGGGAACAAAATGATGAAGAAGCAAAAATTGAAAAGCGTTTTCCTAATAAGGCTTTAATGATGGTAGAAAATCCTTTCTTCCTTAGTTTGTAGATATTGCCAATTATCTCTCAGGTGGTATTCTTTCCGCTAATCTCTCACATCAACAAAGGAAGCGGTTCTTATTTCAGTGTTCTCGCTATATTTTGGATCAACATGTGTTATATAAAATATATGCTGACAGTTTGATTCACAAGTGTGTCCCTAAAAATGAAATGTTTGAAGTTTTGACCCAGTGTCATAGTTCAGTTTATGCAAGGCACTATGGAGCAAACAAGACGACTGGTCGCATTTTAGAGTGTAGATTCTACTACTCGAACTTGTTCAAGGATGCCCGAGATTTTATATTACATTGTGATAGGTGCCAAAGAGTGAGCAATATTTCGAAGAGGGATGAGATGCCACTTTCAAACATCATAGACATGGAGATATTTGATGTGTAGGGCTTGTATTTCATGGGATAATTCTCATCTTCCCTAGGTAACTTTTATATATTGGTTAGAGTTGATTATGTGTCTAAATGGGTAGAAGCAATAGCTATTCCAACAAATGATTGCAAGGTGGTGCAACGATTCATCAAGTAGATTTTTACTCAATTTGGAGTGCCTAGAGCTATCATAAGTGATGGAGGGAGCCACTTTTACAACAAACCCTTTGAGGCTCTATTGAGATGATATAACGTTCTTCATGGAGTGGCAACCCCTACCATCCACAAACGAGTGGCCAAGTGGAGGTAGTGAATAAAGAGTTGAAAAAGATTTTGGAGAAGGTAGTGAGCACTTCAAGGAAAAATTGGGCTTTAAAGCTGGATGATGCGTTGTGGGCTTACAGGATAGCTTTCAATACTCCCATAATCGTAACACCATATTGACTTATATATGGAAAGGTTTATCATTTACTATCGGAGTTAGAGCATAGAGCCTATTGGGCAATTAGAAAATTGAACATGGATTGGAAGCTAGCAAGAGAACAGAGATTGTTACAGCTTGATGAATGGGAAGACTTAAGATATAATGCATATGAAATTTCAAGTTGTACAAAGAAAGGGCTAAGAAGTGACATGATAGCCACATTAAGAAGAAGGAATTCAAGAGTGGGGACTTAGTGCTTTTATTCAATTCATGACTTCATCTATTTCCAAAAAAAGCTTAAGTTAAGATGGAGTGGCCCATTCAAGGTTAATCAAGTGTTTCCCCATGGAGCGTTCGAGTTAAAAAATAAAAAGGGTGAAACTTTTAAGGTTAATGGGCATAGATGCAAGCTTTATTTTGGAGGGCCGTTCTTATAAGAAAGGGAAGTAATTTCTTGCCTTTCACTCACTCTTTTATTACTTCATATGGAATGGTCAAGCTAATGACCTTAACTTAGTATGTTTGTCTTTCATTTGTTTGTCTTTGTGTTATTGTGGTGTTGTTTTGATTTGATAATAGCTACTTTGGTTTAATTGATTTCACACTTCATTCTCTTATTGTTTAGGTCCCCAACGATACATTTTGAGGTTACTTGAAGATTTATTGTGCATCATAGCTTGTTGGAGGACCAAAGGATGAGAGGAAAAAACATACCACTTCTATCGACACCACCACCATAAGCCCATCTTACCCTTAATCTCTTCTGTTATTCTTTTTGTGATTTTTTTTGTTTTTCATGGTGTTGTTTGTTATTTTTGGATGTTCTCTTTTGCACATTGAGGGCAATGTTTTGTTCAAGTGCGGGGAGGTAGTCTTTGCATTTATGTTTGCATTTTTGCATGTCATTTAGGATGCATGTTAGGCTGATAGAATTAGGTGTGTCATTTCCCTTATATTTGAACCTTTGTGATGCCATGAGATTTTATCATGTTAGTTGGAATGAGATTAAATGCATGCGTTAACTCAAATTAGGCTACTTGAGTAGACAGTGAACCATGTGGAGTAATGAAAGTAGTTGGCCGCATAAGCTTACTCAGATCTTGACACTTGAACAATGAGGTAATGTATAGAAGCATAATAGATTTTTATTTGAGCCTATGTGAGGAATTGAGCCTTTATGACTCCAATCTATTTTCATTTCATTTCCTTGTTTGTGTGATGCTTCCTTAGGTAATTACCTTTAGAACTTCCTTTGAACTGGTTTAAATCTACTGGATGCATGCTAGATAGAAATGATTAAGGCCTTCTTGCTTTAATCTTTGGCTTAATTGACCTACCCTTTTATTATCCCTTACTAGCCCCATTGAGCTTTTAACCTTTTGTCTCTTGAAATCACCCAATTTTGAAACCCACAAACCCTATTAGCTTACGTAATCACAAGTTAATAGAGTGCTAAGTGATACTTGAGTGTGGAATCATAAGTTAAGAGCACATGGCATTTAGTTTTTATTTTTCTGTTCATTGTTTTGTTATTACGAAAAATCAAAAACAAAATCAAATAAAAAAGAGAAAAAACGAGCAAATCAAATAAAAAAAGAGAAAAAAGAAAAGAAAAGAAAAAGAAATAACATGTAGCAGCTTCAATAAGTGCAGAGAAGTATTGAATATCTTAGCAGTTTATGTTTGTCATCCCTTTGTACACTTAGTAGTTGATAAATGCTTGTGATAAACCCCTAAAACCTGTTCAACCACCTTAACCCTAGCCATATTACAATCTAAAACAAAGCCCTTTTGATCTATCCTAGCATGTAATCATTGTGGAGAAGAATTAGTGTATTAGCAAGCCTATAATAGTGTGGTTTCCTATAAGAAGTTTGAGCGAAACACTTACCATCAAACACTTGATAGAAATGAGTGAAATCCATAAGGAAGGTCCATTTTGAATTTATGCTTATCTTTGAGTGATGGTTTCATAGGTTAGGTTTGCTTATGTGCACCAATGAAAATTAGTTATGATGTCTGTAGTAGCTTGAAATTTGAGTTGGCAAAAGTTTGAGGGATTGCATGCTTTTATCTTTGTGAAAATGGAGTGATAGAATTTTATTAGTTGTATTTGATCTTTTCTTGAGGATAAGCAAAAAGTTTAAGTGTGGGGATGTTGATAGGTGTAGATTGCATTGTATTTTTATAGGTAATTTGATATGTGTTTAGTGGTTAAGTTGATTGTTTAGTGTGTGTTGAACTTAAGAATTCAACATTTGTGTTTTAAGCGTTCTTTGGGTGAGAACATGTTTTTGAGCTTCATTTTTATATATATGAGGTGTCTTGATGAGTTTGTTAGCATTTTAAGGCATTTGGAAGAGTTTTGGAGGAGAACCGGACCAAAACATATGGCCATGTCATGATCGTGACAAAGAGCAAGTAAACTAACCACGATCGTGCACCAAGGGCCATGATTGTGGCCTACTTGTAGATAGACGTGAAGTCATTTTTGGATTTGAGTTTTCAAGGAATGTTTCGGACATTTCAGACCCTGGAAAGACACTAGGGTTGCTTTAATTGGAAAAGACTATAAAAGGATAATGATGGAACCCTAGAAAACAGATTAGATTCTGCCTACCTTTGGAAACCTAAAAGAGACAGAGAAATAAGAGAGAGAGAAAAGAAAAAGAGGAAGAAGAAGAGGGTTTCGATGCCGAAACTTCTCAGACTAGGTGATCTCCTGACACCACCGCTCTCCCGATTCATCCAACCTAAGTTTCATTTCCTCCCCATTTACTTTTTTTATTCATTTAAACATGTAAGATTGAGATGGGTTATATGGTTATGGATTTTGAGTTGAAAATGATGTGCTAACTTTACCTTCAGATTTTGCTTATAATTAATGTTAATCTAGTTGATTTGTTTTTACTTGAGTTGTATGTTGTGATTGATTGATGAATTTGCATATTTTGGTAACAAACCGAAAGGTTGAACTGGATAAAAATGATTATATTGGATTAACGAGAGTTAGGCAATCTAAATGAACACTTAATCAATCTAGTCGATAATTACATAGAGAGAGATCTCATGTGAGACCCGATTGTTTATAAGAGAGCTTTAGAACTAATTAGAATTGTGGGTAATTTGTGAATTGAGAGATTGCAAGTCCATAATTTGATTGGGGTTTATAATTTAGGGAATGGTTATAACTCAAGAGAGAGTAATCAACCCTACGATCGTCTAGAGCCAATACCCCGTGAACACATAATTGGATAAGTTAGCATTAATAATAGATAAAATCCCCTCTTTCATAACTCGATTATTTCTCTTGACATATTTCCATTTTTACGTTGTTTGTTCGTTATTAGTTTGTTTGATTTAGTTTACCTTTCAGTTCAATATTCAAATTTGAGTTTTAAACAAAGAGCAACCTGAATTAAGTGATGCCTAAAGACAATCTCTGTAGGAAGATATCTGCTTGTTGCTATAAGTAATGACCTGTATACTTACAGTTTTTAGACTAAAACTCGTAATTAGTTTTGAAATTCAATAATATTGACATAAGAAAGGATTTAGTGATTGCTCATAATCAATGTAGGGGAAAATGCCTCTTATTTTTTGGTTTATTAACTCCAATTCGAAATCTTGATCCTCTTATAATTTTGGCATGTCTTTAAGTGTTTGTTCCTATTTTTCTAACTTTTACAAGATCCTCCTCTAGTCCCTTTAAATACCCTCTAAAATTGTTTGAATTGGTGGCTAAAAGATATTAACTTTTGTTAATGCCTCTTCCTTATCGCATCGTACTAGTTGGCAAATGGTCTTATCAACATCATCTTCCATCTTTTTGTCATCAACATCAACCTCAGTATCTTCAGCAACATTTAAATCATATTCTCCCATAACCATGTTAACAATCCTTATATGCCTTATATCTTCAATGTTAAAGTCAGGCATTTACATGCAATGTTCAAATAAGGAAGCATTTAAAAAATCTCTATGCTCTTTCCTAAGTGTGTTATACACGTACGTCTATACATCACACTCTTTTTTTACTTCACCATAATTTATAAGTAACTTGCAAAATAGAAAGCCAAAATGCAATAGTGACGCTTGACAAAGCACCACAAATAAAACAAAACGCCTAGAGTCACCACCCCCTACTGTCCCTCCTTTTGGAAATGGTTTGTGCAAATTAATGAGAGGTTTAGTCCTCATGTAATTATAGTCATAGATTCCATGGGTGATCTTATGCTAAAACTACATAGTTGTATGTAAATCCTCAAAGAAAGCAACTTTGGAAGTTAAATATCCAATTTCTTCCACATTCCTTGGTAAATAAAACTCACCTTTCATATAAAATTTCAAAGGTTGATATTATGAAATTCGCACCACCCATCTAAAATATGATACCTTGGACTCTTCCATCTCCACATCTCTATTGAAATTGGAAGTTATCAAAATTTAATCGTGATTTCGGTGAATTTCTTTTTAGATTTTTGAAAAACTTATTGAAAACCCACATTAGTAACCATTTCCTCTAATTATACACACCATTATTTAACATACAATTAGATTAACTTATTTGGTTTGAAATCACGTTTCTAGGATTTTATACCTTTTTAAAGGATGCCTTTTAGATAATAGAAGCATGGTGTTTCGACTCATGCAGTCCTTCAACCTTTAGGGTAAACCTTTACCTTTTTTCTTTAATGCCCGGAGTGTTTTTAGTGGATTATATGTCACTTAGTTTTATATAAAATTTACACCCAAAACTGAAATTGCACCTGATTCTAGAAACTTTATGACATTCAATAAAAAAATTTCAAACTGGAGGTTGGAAAAAAATTTAAAAATTGCTAATATAAGATCATATATATATATATATATATATATAGGAAAAGGTATTTGATACTTAAAATAATAATTTTAAAACTATATTGGATCGACTGATTATTATTGCAAAGGCTTCACTTCCCTAAAGTTATCTGGGATCCTTAGGGAAGAGGGTTAGGTCGGCCCTTTTAAATGGCTTAATGTAATGGCTTCCTACTTGGAATATCTAAACTATAATCATAATTTAGTTATTCCATTAGTCTCCTACCATTTTAAATCAAAATATTTCCCTTCTAAGGTGGTGGTAACTTGTAATAAGTATGAATCAAACAATTTGTTTTTATTCATGAGTTATATAATATCATGTTAGTTATGGATATATGAATCGCCATGTCCCTTTAAACATAGTAATAAAATAATGAAATACAAGTTAACAATTGCAAATGAGACTTTAATTTTTTATGAACATGTTACAAATAATGTGTATATATATAAGCTAAATTGAACATTAAAAATGAACAAATTCACTATCCATTATATTCATTTGTGTGTTTTCATCTACATTTTTGTTACTTGAGTTAGGATAAGTCACTTAAAGTGTTAAAATTACTAGACATTACATCCTTGCACAAGTGTTTACGAATCTTCATTAGTTCCTTCTATTATAACTCATTATATATGGCTAATAATGCATTACAAGTTGCAAGGTGAACAAAACATATAAACATGAACCTACTATACTTGATGATCCTCCCGTATACCAAAATTATAAGGTACAACATGTGTAAATCCTACAGTCATTGTTAAATGTCATTAGTAGACAAGCATACTCAAAAAATTTATTAATCTATTCAACTTTATACAGATATGTTGTTGGCCCCCGAAATATTTTTGTTGAGTTAAGCATGATTTTTGATGGAATTTGAATTTTGGCCTTTGAATGCATGGAGTTGTTAAGCATGATTTAAATAAATTATGAGGTCATAATAGATTTATTCTTGGAGTTAAATATCATGTTAATATTAGTAGGATTTTATTGTAAGGTTTGGTTGTATTAAGTAATAAGAAGGTTGGAGGGTATTTTTTGAAGTCACTTAAGGTTAAAAGAGCATAAGCTTATAAGGAAGGGTAAAGTGGACTTTTTGGGCTCATTAAGGGTAAAAAGGGGAAAAGAAGTGTTTTCTAGTAATTGAAGAAGAAGAAAAACGAAATTGAAGAGAAGAAGGAGAGAAAATTGTGGAAGAAGAAAAAAAGAAGAGAAAGTTAACTAGGTTTTCCAATTTTCTTAGTTTAAAGAGTGATTTTGAAGTTGTGCAAGAAGGGAAA
>JAOQMS010043716.1:0-11376 GCA_027563885.1 Erythroxylum longipes
TTAAATGCTAAATATAGTTCAAAATAAACATGTGACAACTATAACAATTTCTAAAAAATATTTGGTGTCTATTTCATAAGCAAAGAATCAAGAAGCTTATAATATAATTAAGATGGTACAAATGAAAAATAAATCAACACAATATGAAATTGATAGAAAAAGAAGGACTTTAGAAACATTAAATTCTAATTTATTCAAAATAAAAGCAACGAACATAGAAGTAGTAGATCATCGTGCTTAAGCATTTCTTGACATGCCAACACTTAAGCATAAATTCGATGGTCATATAAATGATGTGAAGAGAAGAATACAAGCCACGTTAAATGATTGAAGATAAGAAGAAAAGGTCTGATTGCAATAAGCCACATTTTGAAGACAAGAAGAAAACATGTGCAACAAGCCACATTAAATCACAAGAAGACAAGAAGGCTTGAAGACAAGAAGAACACGTCCTATTGTAATAAATAGAAGAGCTCAGACATGCAAGAAGACAAGAAGGCTTGAGTTCAAGAAGAGCTCAGACGTGAATTAGCCTTTAACATGCACGTGAATTCCAATAAAAAACAACTAATAAATCACAAGAAGACAACAAGGCTTGAAGACAAGAAGAACACGTGCTATTGTAATAAACAGAAGAGCATAGATGTGAATTAGCCTTTCACATGGACGTGAATTCCAAGAAAAAAACAGCTAATAAATCACAAGAAGACAAGAAGACATGCCACCACAATAAGCCTCCTCATGCAACAAATAACGTGAAGTTCAAGAACAAGATAGCTACATTAAATAACGTGACCTTCAAAAGAGCAAGACAGCTACAAAACGTGAGGAAGAAGAAAAGCTATATCTGTTCGTAGTTTAAAATAACGTGAGAACAAAACAGGTATAAAACTTGAGGAAGGAAAAAAGCTATAGCTGTCTTCGTTGTATTTTATGGGCTGTTCACGGTTGTGTTGTGAAATATTTAGCAGAGGACGTGAAGCAAACACTGAAGCAGAAGGAGAGTGCAACATCTTCTTTAATATCACCGAAAAAACGCAGAAGCTTAAGCTCACGACAGAAGTTTTACGTGATTATTTTCAGTAAGTACACAACATCTATAACACTGTGATTTTCTTCATATTTATCTTCTTTTTCACATTCTGTACTGGTTCATGTCTCTTTTCTATCATGCCTATACCTAGTTTCTGATTTTGTTTTTTACTACCAAACTGAGACTGATCCTATAGGATTGATAGTCACAAGAAATATGATGGGTCTGGAGAGATAAGAGAAAACGTAGAAGCAAGAGAGATATGAAATAAACCTGGAGATATTGGAACACCAATGAAGAAGCGCAGAAGATGAACTTGAAGATGGAGATAGCAGAACCTGAAGATGGAGAAGAGTCGGGCGGCGCAAAAACAGTTTTTGTTTATACGAAAACGTGTTCTGATGAAAAACAAAACTTGTTTTAAAAATTTACGAAAATGTCTTTTTTACGTTTTCTTAAACTTATTGCCGTTTTTTGTTTTTAGAATCTAGAAATAGCAATAACACTGGCCAAACATGATTTCTTACGTGGTTTGTTTTTTTTTGAAAACCACAATGAAAAATAGTTTAAAAAAATGGAACCAAACAGTGCCTAAATAACAAATAACACTAGAAATTTGGTAACGCAGTTCGACACTCCTTGTTTACGTCTGCGGGGCCCTCACCTAAATTAATTCTTTAACTGAAGTACAATAGAATTATCTAAGGCTTTATTGAGCCGACACCACTCAACTCTTGACACTATCTCTCAACCTCACTTCTCGTGAAAGATTTTCACACCCAATAACACGACTGACTCGTGTTAACCTCGTCAGAGGATTTTTTTCTACTACTTTTAATAAAAGACAATTAATAAAAATAACTCAAGTGATTAATCAATTAAGAAAAGAACAACAATATACTTGAGATAAAAGAACCTTCCCTATGTTCAGCTTCCTGAAATATATCTGAATAATTATCCTTCAGCTGAAATAATCTATGCTAGCTCCAGAATCAAACTACAACTGTTCAATTAATGATCGACACCCAGCAGAACATACACGCAGTGCCAAATCCTTCCATTAAAAAAACAATCCAATAGATGAAGGTTCAGTGTAAGTGATTTCCAAAATAATTACTGCAAGAACGTGAATCTATCAATGTCGAAATCACACACATGCATACGCGTAAGGAGAAAGCCTTCCAACCATATGTTACTCCAATGATTCAATATCAAAACAAAAGTCAACAAAAATCACGCACTCCACCAAAGCACTCTCACACACCATTACACCCAAAATCAGTCGTAGGTTATTTTCACACACAAAACACCATCGTATGTTTCTAGAAAGTCACTTAATTCCCAATGAAATTTACAGTAATGCTCTTCTTCCATTGCATTCACATAAAACAATTTCATTCACACTCAAACTTCCAGCAATGCCCTTTTATTGCTACATTCACGATAAGCCCACAAGTATTCACTAAATCTATATCTATTCAAGATAGAATTCTATACTATCTAGAACATCATCCAACTAGTTCTTTTGAATCCAAAATAATAAAAAACTGATAAGTCCAATTTATAAAAATATGTCAAAATAAAATAAGTAGATATATACAACATATATCTAACAATCTCCCCCTTTTTGGCATATTTATTACAAATACGAAGCTTCCCCTAAATCACATAATTGACATTTAGAAGTTGAATCCATAATCCAAGAACTCCCCCTTAATGTAATAGGCGCTAATTCAAGAGTTTCACAGTTAATAAAGCAGTCAACAAATTCAGTAATGAATCAATACAAATTCAGCAGTCAATAAAACAAATCCAGTAGTTCTTATCTCTCCCCCTTTAAGACAATATTTGCTAAAAAGTCAAATTCAAGAAGCACCGAGAAAACAGAGAACTCGTTGCTTCAAGTGGCGAAGAGACTCAATAGCCACTTGAAGAATACCTTCAATCCGTTCAATTTCTGTAAAGAGAGTTTCATGTGGATTGACAGTTGACCCTGAGGAATCCGATGGAAAAGACGTGGTGTACGGCAAATCCATTACTCAAGATTGATAAAAAATTCGTGGATTGATTTTCATCAAGGCCGCCAACTTAAGAACACTCGACTTAATCTTAGGAACTTCATTGGCATATAAAAATTGAGTTATTAAACAGGGAAAGTATAGTAAAGAGTGTGGCTTACTCTTAATAGCCAATATAGCTTTAATAATGAGCCGTCCAAGATTAAATTTCATCCCAGTACTGATGGAATAAAGGAATTTGGCTTGTGCCAAGTAGACAGAAACAACATGTGTGCTCGGCATCCAGTTTGTCACTACTAATTTAAGAGCACGAAGTACTTTTGTGTGAGCATTGAATAATGAAGTACAGAACTAGATGGCCAGGTAGTTAATTTCCCACCAGTTAGTACCGTAGCAATTAAGTCATTAGACACATTCCAATCATCATCATAAAGGAGATCACCAATCAAATTATCAAATCCCATAAATAGATTTAATCTAGCAGCATCAAAACGGACTACCTGAACCTATACATATACTACCTTATAACTTATAGCAGTCTCATTCAGAATATCAGAAGACAAATTGCAGTAAAATTCTTTTACTATATCAGAATCATAATGCTGCGAAAGCAGTGAAGCTTAAAATAAAGTTCGCTCTGATAACAAAGCATCCAGACCATGTTGTTGAAACTCCTTTAAGTTGATTGGGAGATCAAAACCAAAACCGACATTGTTAAGAATTTCCCATTTCTGTTCAGTCGCGGAAGAGTAGAACTTGAAGGAAATAACGTTATCCCCTATTTGGTGGAGAGAAGGATTACATCATGGTGGTCGGATTAATTTCCGAGCCCGCATCTTTGTGCGTTTCGAAGAAGCCATAGGAGGCATAGATGGTGGAGCAGGTGCTGCAAGAGTTTCATCAGAATTTGAAGCAGATTCTTTAATCATGGATAAAATTACCTGAGTGACATCATAATCTGGATCTGGTACTTTTTCTTGAACAGAGGTGGTGTCGAGAATTTCAAGTGAAGCTGTAGAAGATGACCCAGCCTCGCTCAGTTTACTTCTAGATTTCAAATTGAGCATCAATCAACCTTGAAAAGAAAGACGCAATACCATGAAGAGAAAAATATGGGTCTTCAATGGAGATTCACAAATTTCACATAGATATCGAATCCATGACGGAGAAAAATTTCAATCACAATGTCGTGGATGTCTTGAGCAAAATCCCAATCAAAATACACAAAATTAACCAAACTTGAAATGGAAATAAGCAATACCATGAGGAGAGCTAGCTTTAATCCCCAGGTGAAGAGAGCATGATTTATTCCCATTGTGAAGAGACCTTCAAATTTGAAGAGAGCTGAATATGTTCAATAAATAACACTGTGAAGAGAGATAACTGTATGCCACATGAAGAAAGCAATTCCTACTTTGAGAAACCCTTCAAACTTCGTGAGTTCTTGATTAAGAGTTTATAAGTGAAGAAGAAGGAACAATAGGGATGCAGGTGGTAATGAAAAAGACGTAGGTGGCAATGGAAATAGTTTGGTAAGGATTTTGAATCCCTTTAACAAAACGTAACGTTTATTTTTTTTCATTTTCCTTTTCTTTTCTTTGAAATAAAAAATACATCAATAATGTAGAGCACAAAGTCCCAAAGCCCCCCAAAGAAGTTCAAACCGTACTACATCAAAAGGTTTTGTAAGGATATCTGCCAATTGCTTTTCTGTAGATACATGTGACAAAGTGACTATTTTGCTTTCCACAAGCTCTCAAATAAAGTGATACTAGAGATCAATATGTTTCATTCTTGAATGCTGAGCTAGATTCTTGGAGATGTCTATGGAACTCTTGTTATCACATAAGATAGTTAACACATTCTTATCAATCCCATAATATTCTAACATTTATTTCATCCAAAGAAGTTGTGAACAACAACTACCTGCAACGATATACTCTGCTTCAACGGTCAATAGTGAAATTGAATTCTGCTTCTTATTATACCAAGAGATCAAATTGTTTCCTAGGAAGAAACAACCTCCTGAAGTGCTTTTCCGATCGTCTAAGTTTCCATCCCAATCTGCATCACTATATTCGGTTAGATAAGATGTCAAGTCACATGTATAACAAATCCCAAGATCAGATGTTCCGTTTACATACCTGATGATCCTCTTAACCGCTGTTAGATGTGTTTCTTTTAGATTAGCTTGATAGCGAGCACATACACCAACGTTAAAACAAATATCTGGCCTACTTCTATTCAAGTATAATAAGCCTCCAATCATACTCCGATATAGACTATCATCAATGCTTTTACCATTCTCATCTCTGTTTATTTTTTTTGAAACACTCATAGGTATTCTCGCATGTCTGGCATTCTCAAGACTGAACTTATTAATTAAACTCTTAGCATATTTGGTTTGCGATATAAAAATTCCATCCTTCACTTGTTTAGCTTGCAAACACAAAAATAAATTTAGTTCACCTACCATACTCATTTCAAATTCAGATGTCATTAATTCAACAAATTCATCTACCATTATAAGATGTGTGGCCACAAACACAATATCATTAACATAAATATGAGCAATCACAAAATCATATTTGAACTTTTTAATAAACAAAGTTTTGTCAATGCTACCTCGTTTATATCCGTTCCTGATGAGAAATTGTGTGAGCCTTTTGTACCAAGCTCTTGGTGCTTGTTTGAGACCGTAAAGAGCTTTCTTTAGCTTAAAAACATGATCTATTGGGCTGAATCAACAAATCCTTTTGGTTGCTCGACATACACTTCTTCCTGAATAAATACATTTAAAAAGGCACTCTTTACATCCATCTGATAAGGCTTAAACTGCTTCACACATGCTATGCCTAATAACAGTCTAATAGACTCAAGTCATGCCATTGGTGCAAAAGTTTCGTCAAAGTCTATTCCTTCCACCCGAGAATATCCCTGAGCTACTAACCTTGCTTTATTTTTGTTTACATTACCCTTTTCATCTGTTTTATTTCAAACACCCATTTTGTTCCAATCACATTAGTATCCAATGGTCTTGCACTAATTCCCATACATCATTTCGTGCAAATTGAACCAATTCATCTTGTGTAGCTCTTGTCTAGAATGTAACATCCTATTATCCCATGTTAAGGGTTAGGACCCTAGAATACGATATATAAGAGATTAATGAGAAGTTAGAAAGTACATTTCATGTTCATGCATAATATGACATACACACACATGTGAATATTAATGTTTGCATATTAAAAAGACTATACATGCATTCATTGACATTTTAGGGTATAATCGAGTTATAAATGTGATTTTTGATATGAATTGTGGTTAATATGTATTGAAAATTGAATTGGTGTGTATAGGTATTGATTTGGAAATTTTGGTGAAATTTAGAAATTTCCTGAAATTTTGGGTAAATTTTGAACTAGGAAAAATGCCAAGTGGCAGGACATCTGATAAATGGAAGTAGAATTAAAAGTCAAATTATAGTGGAAATTTTTATAAAGGACATTTGGATTTAAGGACATATGTCATTGAAATTTGGAGACAACTGGAGTAGAAATTGGAGTTGGTTGGGCTAGTTAATGAAAGAGTCTAATCTAAACCAATAAGGATAAGACAAGTGTCACTTGCCAAACCATGTCCTTATCCCACGATGGTCTTAATTAATTGGAAGACCATTAAATGGTCTTGTTCTTTGCTTTCTCTGATTCTCTTTGTGGCTTTCTTCTCCATTTCTTCTTTCATTTTCATTTTCACGACATTTACCATCTCCATCAAAGTAAGCTTTGCTCTCACCCCTCCTTGTTACTATCATTTTTATTGTTTTCTCAATTCCACTAGAAAACCTAATCCTCCCAACCTCTATGATGATGTACGTGGGTTGTGTGGAAAGCTAGGGTTAAGTGTGTTTTGAAGAGTTTGAAGATTAATCATGTAAGTTATGCTTTAATCTTCATGGGTTTTGTTAAATGGAACTTGTATGATGAGAAATTTGATGATTGATCATGAGTTTTTACATATGTGTTTTAACGTGGGTGTAGTGTAATAATCACGGGATCATGCTCTAAATTGTAGTGAGTTAATGTTATTCATGAATTGTTTGTTAAATAAAGCATTTATGACAATAGAATTAAGAGATGAATGAATATGAACAAGGAAGTTGAAGTATGATGATGTGTGTGTGTAGATGATAAGATAAATAGAGTTATGTCTTACTTTGTGTTAAGATGAATAACATGTGTTAACATGCATCTGTATTTTGGCTATATCGCGATCTTTAGATATCCAAATTTGGTGGATTTTAATTTATAGTAAACTAGAAACATATGGATACATTTTTCATGAAGGAATTAAATTTGAAATCTGTCTTTAAGAGTCTTGAATTTTGGCTTGAAGTTGAGCATTGTGTTTTGTCGATGTATGAGAATAGTCTATGGCGTTTTGATTATAACGTGTATGATATTGAACCAAAATGCATGAATTTAATGTCACTAGAAAGCTAAGACATAGAGAAACATTTTATTAGAAGAAGGTGTATCCTAAAAGCCTCATTTGCTAGGTCATAATGGTTATAGAATATGGAAATAAAAATATGTTCTGTGCAAAAACTAGAAAATAGCAGGATAAGTGGGAGAATTGTTTCTTCCACGATCATGGTAGGGTGGTGATTTTTCATAGAAATGTTTTGATTATGCAATGGTTGAACCAATTAAGGATGAGGTATATATCTATGATGCTTTTGGACTTAATTGGGGCTTAAAGGAACATAATTTTGATGTTTGGAAAGGTTAGTTAAATGTGTGATAAGTCTTGATTGATTTTGATGTTATACTTTTAGAAAAAGGTTGTTTGATGGAAATGCATCTAATATGAAAGGTTTAGAGTGTTAAATGAGCATATAACATAATGAATGAATTATTTGATGCATTATGAATGAGATACACTATGGAAAGAGACAAGATTTCATAAATAATGAAATTAAGTTGAAATTGATGAATCAAATGAGTTGATTTTTATAGTGTTAATGTAATCAATATGGTAATGGAATTAGTACGAAATGAGGTAGTATTATAAGAGGTGAATTTGGGAAAATTTGGTGTAAAATGGACCTGAAGAAATGTGTTGAATTTGAGCTAAAAAGAGGGAAAAAAGGCAGGGCACGATCGTGGCCCTTACCCCACGATCGTGGCCCTTCCCCACGATCGTGGCCCTTCCCCACGATCGTGGGCTGGGCAGAAAGAGTTTTTGTTAGAATCGTGGTAAGGACACCATGACCGTGGCCAGTCCTATAAAGAAAAATAATTGTCTTTTGACTAAAGTATGAACCAATTAATGTTATGGTGTTCCTATATAAGGTATTTAGGCTCAAATGAGTTATTGAATGAACCCAGTTGATGTTGAATGTAGTGATTAAAGTGGACAAAGAGTATTAGAGATTAAAGAATGATTAAAAGGTGTCGGTAATTGATTATAAGATGTGTATTAAGGAAAATATACCCAGGAATTTGTCATTGAACATGCATTATACATAACATATATACATATGCTCATGATCAAGTATTCATATAAATGTGCTAAGAAGTAATGTGTAAATGTGTGATTGCCTATTATAGAGGAACAACTAGATTGAGCACACCTGGACATTGCCGGGACATCTAGGCAATATACTATCTAGAGTAAACTGTGAGTAACCTAATATGGTCTCACATTGAATTATTATTTGTTTACATTTTGTATTGAATTATTATGTGAATATGATTGTGTTGATTCCGGACAATTGATTGTCTGAGGAGTTCTATATTCGGGACTATATTAGAAGTGCTACTTAAATGTGAAAATCACTGACTATTTGTTCTCAACTTCAATGTCGAATGCCAGACTAAAAGTCCGATGACAAATATGAATAAGAAAGAGTGTGAATGTGACTGAATGAGTGTAATCATTGAATATACATGATGCATTTCATTACATGACTGCATGAAACGTAAAGACAATTGTGACCGTAGTTTCCAGTGCTTAAAGCTCAGACTCTGGTAAGAGCCAAAGGCTTACTAAGTAAAATGAGCCCTGTATTATAACACCCCACTCTCGCAAGACACGTACCTGACATCCTAAGGGATATCTAAGTCCGTGCCCCGCGAGGGTGGAATGCTATATCACTCAATTATTCAAATTTTAGTACAATTTTTTTGAAACCACAAACATAAACTGCGAAAATCGATAACCAAATCGAGCCCACTTTATTTCATAAACATTTCCAATCATAGCAATACAATCATCAAAAAACTCAATAGCCATTTAGGCCCGTTACAAATACAAAATACTTGTCAAAATTTCATTACATTGCCATAACCATATATAAACATTTCTGATTTGGAAATTTATTTCAAAACAGAAATATTCGAATGCACAAGTTATAATAATTGTGGAAGACTTAATTTGATACGAAAATAAAGGAAATACTAATGCAGACACCAACTGATCTGACCTCTATCTCTTACAATTGTATGCCGTAGGTATACTCCCGTTTGTCTAACGGGGTACTCTTCAAGCCTGAAAAATAATTGCAAATTTTGGGTGAGTTTTGCGAACTCAGTGAGGTAACCATCATCGATGGTTCACTCAATTCATGCAACACATCATTTCACATAACAAACACTTCACAAAAATTGCACTTTACATCAGTATCACATTTTCACTTAAGCATAGGCAAATTTGGCATTTCAATCCAGCAAACATACTTAACAAAATGCATATGAAATGCTCATGAGACACTTTTCCAATTACGTTGCTGTGACCGAGTGCCTAACTGTCCCGTATCCGTTGGATATCGGGCTCATTGATAACTGTCCCATATAGGGCTCATTGATAACTGTCCTATATAGGGCTCATTAAACGTTAAGCTTGAGGCTCTGAATCACTTTCTCAGCTCGAGGCTCTTTTCACACTTTGAGCTTTAAGCTTTGATCGGTGGCTACTCTGGTTACAAATCCCATTATTTGATCATGCATTTATGTAATGAAATGCATCACATTTATTAAATCAATTGAAAGTGCTTAATGTCACACAATCATATTCACTATTACATCTCATTCACATTGTCATCGGACCTTAGTCTGACATTCAAGTCAAGACACGTTAATATAGAATTCACATACAATATACGAGATACACAAGAAAGGGGGGTTGAATTGTGTATTCTTTTCGTGAATATAAAAACTTTAATATACCTTGTTAAGAACTTTTCCAACCGTTAAAAGAATACCATAAAAGTTATACAAAAATAGTTACATAGTTAAATCGCAAATAACTTCTATATACTTGTCTAAAAACAAAATAGAATAAAGTGAAAGGTTAGAAGATAGAAGCAGTGATTTTTATACTGGTTCACCCTAAACCATGGGCTACATCCAGTCCTCAAAGTTCGTCTGAGATTTCACTATACTTCGACAATTTTACACGTATTCTTTCTTCCCTTCCAGCCTCTTTAGGTCTCTTACACAAAGTATTCTTTCTTCCCTTTCAGATCCTCTTCAGGTCTCTTACACAAAGTATTCTTTCTGCTATCTTAGGCTCTCTAGGCTCTTAGCCTTTTCTTTCTCTCACTAGAAAGATATTATGAGCTTTTTGTTATAGTAGAGTTTGCTCTCTAGTATCGTACTTTTGAATACATAATTTTTCTTTGTAAGTAAATACTTGAAAGCTCAAAGATCAATAATAATTCAATCTTCGACTACGACTAGTATATATAGCCTAAGTCTCCAACTGCTTCTTGATTCTTGATAACTGCTTCTTGATTCTTGTAGAACCCGTTATTCAGTTGAGTTCTATAAATAACTCCAACTTATTAACCGTCGGACGTACTAGCGTATCTTCATCTTTGTATCCTCTGTGCTTTCCTTTTCTTCTGTGTTTTCACTTCTTCTGTGTTTTCCGCTTCTTCTGTGTTTTCACTTCTTCTGTATTTTCCACTTCCTCTGTGTTTTCACTTCTTGTGTTTTCCGCTTCTTCTGTGTTTTTCACTTCTTCTGTGTTTCCACTTCTTCTGTGTTTTCCACTTCTTCTGTGTTTTCCGCTTCTTATGTGTTTTCCGCTTCTTATGTGTTTTCACTTCTTCTATGTTTTCCCTTCTTCTGTGTTTTCACTTCTTCTGTGTTTTCTGCTTCTTCTGTGTTTTCATTACTTCTGTGTTTTCCGCTTCTTCTGTGTTTTCACTTCTTCTGTGTTTTCTGCTTTTTCACTTCTTCTGTGTTTTCACTTCTTCTGTGTTTTCCGCTTCTTCTGTGTTTTCCGCTTCTTCTGTGTTTTCACTTCTTCTGTGTTTTC
>JAOQMS010043717.1:0-11376 GCA_027563885.1 Erythroxylum longipes
ATTAAACAACTGCAAAATCTGATTATCAAATTATTATACAACTACAAAATTCATTGCAAATAAAAAAGAGGAAAAAAATAATTTAATTGCTTACCAAAAACATACAAAACCCATATGAGATTGATCCATTAATTGATTAATAACAACAAAACATCATATTGATATTTACTAGTCATAGCAGCAATTTTCGTAATCAGATCAAGGGATTAATCAACCTTACCTCTTTGGCGGGAGTTGTGCAGAAGAAAATAAGAATAAAGGCGGGAGGGTTGTGTTCTATGTGGGAAAAATTGTGGCTGAGAATGTGTCCTTTTTGTTGAGTTAAATAAGGATACTATGGTAATTTACATATATTGGGGTTCTCTTATTTTGGATTTCTCCTCATTTCCCACCAATTTGACGGGAAACATATTTGGCCCAAACTTCCCTCAGTTTTCTCTCTATTCTCTCACTTTCCCTTTGCTTATTTTTGTCCAAACGGTGGAAACCAAGAGAAGTTCAATTCTCTTCCTTTCTTTTCTTTTGCTTTCCTTCAATCCAAACCAGGGCTTAGATTCTTGTAAAATATTAAAGTTAATTCGTCTTCATTTTTATATCCTCCTAGTAAAGATAGTCCTATTCAATCTTTTTCTCTATTATATGTTAACCAACCTGGTGCAGTGACAACCGCATTTCACATGACTCTTTTATTTAGAGTCACTACGGCAAAAAATGCTTTAGACAACACAAAAAAATGTAGCTATAAGTACAATTATCATTGCCTTTTTATTAAGGCAACATAATTCATATCGTTACAAATAGTAACGCTGTAATAAGTATAAGGCAACACAATTTTTTAATTAGGTAACAAAATAAAAGGCGTTGCTTTAAGTTTTGACTAAGGCAACACATTAGTTTTAAATTATGTTACAACACTTTAAGTCCTTTTAGGCAAAAATGTCAAATAAATAAGGCAACAAAGTGAATTTGTTTAGGCAACAATTTGTAACAATAAAAGAAACAATTTATTCTTCCGTCACCAATAATATTTAACTTAAAAGCAAACTCTTGTCATTACATAGTTAACATCCATATATATATTAAAAGCAATATTTAGATATTAATGTGCATCTTAATTACGTACGTTCGTACTATTAAATGTAAACTTGTATATGATTAAAAAAAACTACATTTATACATAATAATTAGTTCATAAAGACTTGTAAAATTCAACATTTAACATGTTCAAAACACACAAAAAAAAAAAACATGTGCTTTATTGTTACGAAACACAAAAGCAAATTCTACAATTCTCAACAATTGTAAGAAAAATTGCACATGCTTCAACAACTCTTCGTCATTTATAAAATTCGAAGTCGGCGTGCATTGGCTTTGTAACCTTTCTCAAAGTCTTTTGGAAGTATAACATTATACGACAAAAATCAATCAGCTTTTCACTTTTCTCTCCATGTTCTTCGTGTTACAAGTTTTTGGATGAATGAGTTCCTGCGCCAAGAGTGTTGGTTGATAACTCTTCTGTCTCCTCCTGATCTATTTCAATGCAATCTACTAATGAGCTACTCTTATTGAGAGAGCTAGAATCACCATTTTCCCTAGTGTTGGCAGAAAGAAGCTGAAAAATGATTCTGAATTATCCTAACCAATTTATTGGAAGTATCTAAAATGCTAACAAATGAAAACCTTGGAGAAAAACTTTCTCATAGTTTTGAAAACTCAATAAAGAAGCAATGACTCTAGTTATCTTCTCAATCCAGTCCATTTGGTGCACTACATTCTTTGCCTGTGTTTCAAGCAAAAGATAAGAACTGTTGAAAGTTGAAACTCTATTCCACCAAGACCAAACTCTAGTTCTAAATTATATCAAAAATCAACATTACTGTCATAAAAGCACCTGCAAAGTGTAGACTTTCACTGGTGAAATTATTCTGAAGCAAAAACTTAGATCTGTCTGATCTGCATCAACTTTAATTGTAGATGTTAATAGGTTTACAGTAAGACATGCAATAGATTTTCATCATGCAGTAGGAAGAATGAATTTCCTCATCAGATTGCAGTAGGAAGGTGGCATTGTAAGCTTAAGGGGGGGAAATGACCTGGTTAATGAAAGGCTCCATCTGATGTAATAGTTTATAACCCTGAAAAGATCATGAATATGGGTTGAGGACTAAGCACCATCAAGCATCAAACAAGTTATCGTCACATGATCATAGGGAATACTTGCTTAAAGAATCGAAGATGAGCATCCATTGTCCCACTGACAGCTTCTAAGAATTCATGTCTCTTCTTGACCTCAATAACAGAAAGCGCACTAACCTCGATACAGAAATCATCCCCCACATATACTTCTAGAGTAATGAACTGAAAATTTATTTAGACTGCATAAGTTTATCTGAATAACTTACCAAATTAAAGCACGCTTGTTCAAATGTGGATCTTGCACTGTGCAATTCCTGGAATATCTCTAAAGAAATCAAAATCCACTTGATGGGTAACAATATCATTGGAGAGTTTGTTGAAGTTAGAAGTAGGGTGCTATAGGAAATAACTTTTCTATGGTGGCAGCTATATCAATCCTCGTGCTTTTTTTCAAAAAAAGAAACTTATCTCACACCTGCAGTACAACTTGACATTGTCATTATGTGCCATGACCAAGCAGACATTCACTAGAAACAACTCTAAGATCTCTAAACAACATTCCACGAGATGCTCATTTGTAACAACAAACTCCAAAACTAATAACTAGTAGTTGTAGCTTTGCTTGGTAATGGCAGATCATCTTACCTTCACAAGAATGAGGAAACTGCACAGTCAAAAATGAATTGTGCATGTAACTATTCATTTTTTTCTTTTTTTTGGAAGTTTCTAAATAACTTAAGTAGATCTTCTTCTTTGTCAACAAATGATGCAGTGAGCAACGGTAAATGTAATACCCACCTGATTATATGCCAATGAAGCTTTATCAAAACACTTTCATGCTTCTTACAATAATATGAGATCACTCATAGCTAAGAGTCAGGACTTTTTACAAACACAAGGTGAACAAAAGCATAGCAAATGACAGAGACAGAAAGTTCACAAGAAGCAGTTAGTATCTATCAATTAAAATCTTTAAGAACTTGCTCTGAAGTTGCATGTTCATAGTTTTCATTATAGTTACTTAAAGAATGTCAAAACAGTTTATGGTCAGATAAAGTGATTGAATCACCATTTCAGTAATCTGTGTACTTTTTTCTTAACAGGATAAAGGAAGTACCTTTAAGAGAGAAACCCTTCTTCTCAAATCTGCTGATGATTTCACCAACCTGAAACACACCAAATTATAATCAAAAGGTCTAAGAACATATGAATTCACGTCTAATCTTTCCCAAATCCGCATCAGATTAAACATTTCTAAACTCATAAAGAACCAAAGAATCAAATTACGAACTACCAAACTGAAACTTGATAAAGAACAACAATTGAAAGTACCCAAAAAACGAGTCGTAGTTGAAAGAATCAAACATCAAAAAGTAAAATCAAGACTTTGAGAAAGGTAATAACAAAACACACAAGGCATCTCTGAACCCCATTGGGCTTGATCATGATGAAAGTTAGCTCCATTTTATCAAAAAACAGAAGGTTTCTCAACGTCTCATGTAGCTACACGAACGCTACAGGAAAAAGCTGATTGAAAAGCAAAATGGGAAAACAACCCTTAACTAAATAACCAAATAAATTGCACCTGTGTACTTCACCTATCGATGGCCTATTTGAGGGAATTGAAGACCACCATCATCGAATAGCTTCATCTAAAGACCCCAATCAACTTTGAATCGCCCAACCTTAATTGGGAAAAACTTTAAACATTGATATGCAGAAGAGGGGTGCTACGTTCTTGTTTCACGCTTTCTATCTGGTTCTGACTGTCCTCTTTATACAATGTCGTCAAAGCTTTCTGTTTTTGTTCATTGAGTCGTCAAGTGTATTTGCTTTATTTTTCTCACTGTGCTATTGTTTTGTCACACTTTTGATGGAGGGGAGTAAGCTTATTCTCCCAACAAACTTATTGTCCTTAACTATTATTCTATAGAAACAATTTTTAATATCTCTCCTCCGGCTTTCTCTCCTTCTCCTCCAAAAGCTTCTTCGGTCCCCTTGCAACAATTAAATCTTCCTCTTCAAAGCTCGTTACATTCTTTTCCCTTTTCTAGTGAACATACAAAAGTCTCTTCCTTTCTGGTTTTTGACACCTAAGACCTAAATACTCAAACTTTAGAAGTTTGAAAATGGTTACTACTTCTATCTCTTCCTTAATTTTTCCGAACTTTGTAATTTGTCCCTTTTTGGACAGAACAAGACCAAGGTTTAATCCTCTTATTCACCATACCCACCTCAATTTTTTGTCCAATTAAAAAACCCCTCTTGGTGGTTCGGTCTGTGTTGCTCAGTTCAAGTTTAAACCCGGTTTCTTGCAAGAGCCGGATGGTGCAAAGAGTGTGAATAAGAAACTTGTTTGTTCGAGCTGAGAGCATCTTCTATACAATTGCTGATGCAGTTGTTTCAAATTCCGTACTGTAGCTGCTTCTACTACGAAATAGAATGGGGATTGGCTTTCGGGTATTACTTGTTCTCTGGAAAGTATTCTAAAGGTAGTAACTATACTTACGTTGGTGTCTTTTTAGTGTTTTTGTTTTCTTGTTTTGGATTAGTGGGATGTGGGTTTTACGTGAAATGATTTTGTTTTACAATACCCTTTTCAGGTTTTGAATGATGGTTTATCTACTTTGCATGTTCCTTACGTTTATGGGTTTGCTATTTTACTCCTGACACTGATACTGTAGCTGCCTTCTACTACGAAATAGAATGGGGATTGACTCTCGGGTATTACTTATTATATGAAAAGTATTCTATAAGCACATATAAGTATCTCTGTTGTTACCTCCCATATTTCAGTCATTGTACTCTTCTATCGTATCTCTTTTCAATCTCTCCATAAGTCTAACAAGGAAGTTTGTGGAGTTGTAGAGAACAAAAGAATGGTAGTCTTTAAGGTTACGCATGTGCAGACTACTCCTTTCGATGGCCAGAAACCTGGTACTTCTTGAAGGTTTGGATTTCACTTGACTTTATGTT
This sequence comes from Erythroxylum longipes, assembly GCA_027563885.1. Taxonomy (NCBI): domain Eukaryota; kingdom Viridiplantae; phylum Streptophyta; class Magnoliopsida; order Malpighiales; family Erythroxylaceae; genus Erythroxylum; species Erythroxylum longipes. The sequence continues at coordinate 5,113 of JAOQMS010043717.1, forward strand.
AGAGCACATGTTTCTAATTTATTGCAATTGGAATGGCGTTTTAATTTGTTCTTGAAGGTTTGGATTTCACTTGGCTTGCAAATGCCATTTTGGATTGAAAGGTTATTGAACTTGATGTTATCATTTTTGAAATGGTGTTCTTTTTAGGGCTATATGTCTATCTTTACTTGCTAAATTCCATTTCATTAATCGAGTGAACTATCTTTCTCAAATTGCATCTACTTCAAATATGAATGAAAATGAATCATACTATTGGTTGCACAAAAACTTCTTAATCGCAAGAATGACTCCTTAGCCATTATGTGTAGGCCATAGAGTCCCTCTGTTGAGGCATTTGTTTGATTTTGATTGTAGATTATTTAAGATAAGAATGCAAGAACAACTTTTAAGTGGAAAACATGCTTTTGGAAACAAATTAATAGATAGTCCATGTTAGCTAAGAACAATTTTGGAGCAAACATGAGTTCTTTTTGCTACTTGTAATGACATACTTTTATTCTGTTAGGTCCTTGTGTTATCTATTGCTCAAATTACTGTTTCTTGCAATATATCTGATTGTTAAACATGGAAACTCCCTGGCACATGTTCAATAAGTCCTTGTTTTTTCTTGTTAATTCAAAATCCTGAACTTGAATATGTTGGTTCAATTGTAAATAGCTCTGAACAGATCGTGATTTCAAATTGGTTAAATGCCTTTTGTCTTAGTGACTTGGTTACATACAGATTTAGTTATCTCTTTTTAACATATGCTACCTCTTTTGATTCAAACCATATTTCCACTTAATACAAATTCTTTTAGTTTTCTGTGATATTTTGTTTAAGCAATCTGCTATCAAAGCTTGGTTGGAGTTCCCTTATAACATTGAATAGAAATTAGCCCAAGTTTTGCTTTGCCTTTTCCGTAAAGTTTAGTTCAAGCTTTCTGATGATTGGGTTTGCTTACCGGGTTATGTGATGGAAATGTGTGATTTTCATTTTTGGATGGGATTATTTTTGGCCCTTAGTTTGTAATCTAATGATCAATATTTTGTTTTGGTGTGGCCTTAATTGCATGTGCTTTTTTTGGGTATATGCTCAGGTCTTACTAGCATCATTATAGTAAATAGTTCATTTGACTTTCATTTGAAAAAAAAAATCAGCATCAGTTAGGCAATGCTTCACTTGTTTAGCTGTATGGATAATGTTTTTCCCTTGTTATCCCTAAGCAGATAGACAAAGATATAAGTTGGTGTATGAAATCAAGCTTAGAAATATCTAAAAGTAACAGATGAGAATTAAGTTAGCAATAAAAGGATGGTGTTGAATACCTTGGGAAACCTGCACTAATTGGTTAGTGATGGTACGAAAGATCTAATTGCACAGGGCATGCCTTGTATTTTTTTTCAAAAATTTATAGAAAACTTTTAGTTAATCTCTTCTGGAATCAAGTGGAACTAGTAGAAGTTGTCTGTGTTATGGACAACTTGTATCCCTCATTAGGAAAGTTTAAGTCAAAAATAACTTAAACATGATATGGTAAATGTTTCCATGTCATATAACTAGAAGCATGTTTAAATATCTTTAGTTATTAATGTTTGATTAATTTGGAAAATTGAGGAGTATTTCTTAATGTTGTTCGTTCTTAATAGTTGTAATTTTGTAAAGTTTTTTGTCCTTGGCAGAACGGTAAACTCGAAAACAAATGCATGCCATTTTAAGAATTCTAGGTGCTTTTGTATTTACTGTTTATATATTTTGAATGAATAAGATATAAGACGACTTTGAATGTTATTCTGTTGTAATTTGCAGGTGTAATCCTTTATGTCCTAATACCATCTGCAAGTAATTATGCAATCAACCTTATTACGGTCAGTACTGTTTGCAGTGAGTTTAGTCTTTTATTATTTTGTCCCTTCTTTTGTATAAGTTCCTATATGCTTTTCCTTTCTCACTAGTCATTCTTTATATTTTTTGATATGCGGTCACTTTGTTCAGAGATCCTTGTAAAAGGCATACAGCTAGAGACGATGTGAAGGAAGATTGCCCGAAGGATGTGACAAACACGATCACATTAGTGGTAAATTTATTGTAACATATAATCTTTATTTAGTGACAATATTATTGTAACATTAACTTTCATACTTGCAACGAAATCTATTAGACAATATGATCGCCGACGTAAATTTCTTTTACTAATAATGCAATTCTATTGTTGAATTGATAGTTTTATTTGTGACAGTAATAAACAAATTAGTGACAATATTTTGTATAAGAACAATTTTTCATTTTTGTAACAAAATGATGTTGACACTTTTTTTCTTAAAATATTAGTAACCAAGAAGCAACAGACACTGATAAAAAAAAAGCACGAGTGGAAAATATTTTGTCACTATTTTCAATTATTTTAGTGGCGATAATGTTGTCACAATAAAATGAAGTACTGCTACTACTTTATTCATCACTACTTTATATTATTTGTGTCAACAAATTTATCATAAATATGTAAAGTTATTGTGACTATATAGTGTTGTCACACATTCAATAGGTTTTAGTGTCGATGCTTTTGTCACAATAAAATGAAATATTGTTATGGCTTAATTCGCCACTACTTTATATTATTTGTGATGATAAACTTATCATAAATATATAAAGTTACTGTAACCATATAGTTTTGTCACACATTTCACAATTTTTAATGTCGGTAACAAAAGTGTCGCATAATTGTGACCATTTTCTAAGTTAGTCACTATTTCATTAATGACGGAGCCATTTGTGAGTTGTGACGGAAAGTGACGACTTCAAAACTTAGACACTATTAAGAATAGTGACTAATATTATTGCTTTTAGTGACAACTTTTGCTTTCACTAAAAATATAATTTTTTGTACTGCTACTTCGTAATATTGTGCAATTTTAAAGGTTTTTATGCATAATATTATATGTCCCATTTTTATCCCCAAAATAATGCATAAAATTGTTGCATTATATATATAATAATATAATTAAAATTATAATACTTAATTGTTGTTAATTATGATAAACCTTGCTATATAAAAATTTCAAGATAGCATAACACAATACCCAATGACTTCAGGAACCACACCACACGCAGTAGTGAAGGCAAAAAAGAAGGGTTTGGAGTCTCTAATCTTTCTCACTATCCACCTCCATGTCTTGCTCTTCTGCTAAATTATCAACTCATGTGTTTTAATTATACTAAATTAAAATTAGTGGGTAATTTAATTTTGCTAGACATATGCTAAATATTCATTAGTAAATAGAAAATTTTATATTTTAAATATATATATATATATATATATTAGTAAATAGCTATATAAATAAATATGTAACATTAGTATAGTAAACAGGTGATTGGAGCTATAGCAACAATTTTAGATATTGTATATATAAGACTTTATTGCAACATTTTTTAATTTTGTTGGGTTTTCTTATATGTAGCAACAAATTATTAATATCCTTATCTTCTCATATTAGTAAGGCAACTCTTTAAAAACTATTACGTTACGCATTTTTAAACTGTTGCAAACATGTCGTTTCCTAAAGCTATTTTTGCCATAGTGATATCCCTGCAACCCAAGTAGGTGAGAGGTTTCTCTGCTGATAGATCGGGTATCACGTGGATCTCTCTTCTGATAAAAATTGATTATCACTTCCATTCCCATTTTAAGTTCTATGGAAAACCTTCAGTTCACTGCTTTTTCGTTTATTAGCGAGATGTGGATGTCTCCATCAGGTTTCATCCCTTAAACCAGATTAGGATGCTCGTATCTAACTTAAGATATCTTTTATATGTTAGTTTGAGTTTATAAGGGGATGTAGATCGTAATCTTAATCTTTATCATTATTTTAATTATCTTTAGTTGGATTTCAAGATTATGATATGCTGTTTCTAATTGATCTTTAAATTATGACATTAATTACATGACTCTAATTATGTAATCATGTTTTATATACTTGTATTATTTGTACTAGTTTAACAATTTGATGACTGGAGTTTTAATATAAAAAGTGAACAAGTCTCTTTTACTTTTCAAATTATCTGGCTTTGAATATTTGTATTTATTTCCTCTTGCTTGAAAGATGCAATTAGTTCACACAGATGTATCAAACAAGATTTGCTACTGTCATGCAATAAATGTGATATATGAATAAAATTTTGATAAAAATATAAGATCCTTCTGATCAAAACAGTTGATAATGATGGTACTTGCATATTTTGTTTTGCAATGACATAATCACTAACTGGAATTTAGATATACCAATAGTAAGAAAAAACAAACAATTTTTAAGGCTGGTAGATCAAATTTTAAAAGTGAACATATATATATGGTTTTCCACATTATTGATTGTTGGCTGAAAGTAGAACAAAGGGGAACAAATTACAGAAAATTTGAAACATGGAGACTTCTCGACCTTATTATAGAAGCAAAAAATTCAATTCTATCACGTATATTGAAAATTCCCATCAAGCACTCTGCAACAACAGTATGTAGCAGTGTAAAAGTGAGGGAAAGGAACGGACTCGTCCTGCAGCGTTCATTCACCATATAGAAATTCTATTTTAGAAGGCCAAACTTGCCGACTCCTTAGATAAGTTGGTGATAATGTCAGTCAAATGAAAGGTAAGGGCAAGAACTTCCTTGAATAGGTTTAGCGGTCTCAATTAGGGAGAACTTTGGCAAGCTAGCATTGGACGGTAGCAGATAAGGAATGAAATGATTATTTTTAATAATAAAATAGATGAGAAATATAATAAAATGAGTACTATTTAGTTTGATTTATTGTTAAAAAATTTCTATATCAATGTTTAGTTTGAAAAAGTAAATTTAAAATGACAAAAAAATAACAAGCAAAAAGACCAAAATATTTATTATAGTTATCACTAACTGCATCATCATCATTATCATGATTATTATTATTTTTCTTCTTTTTCTTCTTCTTTTTCTTCTTCTTGTTGCTCTTATTCTTCTTGTTCTTGTTCTTGTTCTTGTTGTTGTTGTTGTTGTTGTTGTTGTTGTTATTATTATTATTATTATTATTATTATTATTATTATTATTATTATTATTATTATGTCAGCATTTATTATATAGTCGCAATTACAGTGTAAAATAACATTAGAAGGATATTGAAAATAAACTTAACATAGGATTTTAAATGACTAAAAAGTTATTTAGTTAAACAAAAAATAAGTTTCAACCCTATTTTAAATAACTAGAGAAAATATTTAAACTTCAGCATAATCTTCAATTTGTGGCAATCAACCTTCTCACCCACCCAAGTCTTCGAGAAGGCACAAAACTGAAAAACACAAGCATTTGTGCAAGATGATCCGAAATTTTGCCTGAAACAGTATCCCTTTCATCATTTGTCAATCCCTCTATCTCACCCAATGCACTATGTAATTCTTCAATTCTTTGTTGAATATACGTTTCGGTCCCAATACTCTACACATTTTTTCTCCCATCCCTTTTATGTTATCACCCACCAACTTGGCAGCAACAATAATTGAATATGCACGACTTGGTTCTCCCATATCATAATTCTTTTTTTCTCCTCTTTGCTGAAATATTTTCAACTTGTCTTTCAAGAGTTGATATTTGAGGTTAGATAAAGGATTCATCCATGTCATGCAAACCATGCTTAACTTCATATTCATCTTCACTACCTTTATTTATCCCACCTAGACCTTCTTGCCTTTCCATTTCTTCAAGAATATCCATAGCAGTTTGTGTGTCATTTTTAGTTGCACGATCTTCTCTATAGATCCCAGTCAATTCATTATAAAAAGGAAAGCTCTTTCTTTAAAATTGAGCAACATCTTTGTGACTCTAACCAGATGAAAAAAAAAAACATTAATAATTTGAATAAATGACAAGAATGCAGTCAAAGAAGATACTTTAAACAAGTTAAAAGTTCAATACTTACATTTAAGTAAGAATCTCATAGGTGATCTTCAATAGTAACGCTCTTCCTTTTGCTATCCCATCCAAATCCACTAGTATTTTTAGTTATCATATCATGTATAATGCTCCACTCTTTCTTTAAAGTCTTAATCTATACTCTATGTGAGGTTTGTCTTTTAAGTTTGAATTAGGGAGTTTTGTTGCTACCAATATTTCTAATTTTTCATTTTATTAACATCAAACATCAACAACTTACGAGAACAACATAGTACCTGTTTGGATGAGCTTATATCAGTAGAGCTTTTGTTAGTAGAGCTTTTGTCAGTAGAGCTTTTCTGAGAAGAGCTTTTCTAAAAAGTCA